>SEYY01002956.1:47500-50000 GCA_009176605.1 Armadillidium nasatum | reverse complement strand
AATATATGAAAAATTGTACGACTGTAAGCTCCGATCGTTATTGTGAAGCTATCCAGAAATATCCAGAAATCCCTATATATATATATATATATATATATATATAGTATATATATATATATATATATATATATATATATATATATATATATATATATATATATATATATATATATATATATATATATATATATATATATATTGCTCAGAAGACCAAAAAAAATTAAAGCAATTTTAAGAAATCTCATGACGACTAGTCTCAGTTAGGTACTATTTCAATCCAACCTCAAGGCTACCAACAGTTGTTGGTGTTCATTTGTGTGTATCTGCGTTGTTTATTCTTCTCTTTCTGGTTTTGATTCTAAGGAATTTTCCATTTTGTAATTTAGTTTTTCTTTAAAATTTACAACTAAATTTATTTTGTTTTGATTATTTATCTCATAACTCTATTGATTATACTAAATTTTTTCGACTATCTAACCTCAAAAATTCTCTTCATTTTCTCTTCTCATTTCTTTGAAATCATCATTTTAGATGATTTCAAAATTCACCAATGCCATTGAGTTTTCTTCTAGTTTTCAAAACGCAGCTGTTGAACTTACCTTATATTTCTCTATCCAAAGTAACCTTTTGAAGATGATGTAGCTCTTTATCGCATCCCTGATTGTATTGGAGATGAAACAAACATTCTTGACCTTTACAAAACTCGGATCCTTCTGCATATATTGTTCAACTCCTACTTTTGAGTTCCTACGATCAACTTTTTATATCCTCATCTCCTTCCACCTTTTCTGAGCAAAATCTTTTTTCCATAGAGAAATTATTTAAGAATTACAATTACACAAACTGATCAAACGGACAGTCGTACTACTTTGATTTCCCGGCAAATTATTATTGCTTCCGAGGGAGTGGTTCCTAGAAGTGGGCAGAGTGCATAACCGAGGTGATCTTTCGAACATAAGAGCAAACTTTCAATACTCTTTCCTTTCAAAAAAACCTAACAATCTTTCTTTTAATAACTCTCTTTGTTTTCAGGAAAGATGTCGTTAGAAATTACCGTCTCCTTCAACTCCAGTAACTAATGAATTTTAGATTTCATCTCGGAACCTGCGATCTCAATTCTTCATACCAATACAAACTGTTTCTGCGTGCAAAATAAAGTAATCATTCTGAATCCTCTTCTCATATATACCCTTTAAATCTTCTTCTTCTTTTAGGGATCATGGAATTCGAGGAAAACTTTTAAATTGGATTGAAAATTAGTTATTAGATCGACGTCAACGTGTCGTAATTAATAGTCCTAATGGGTGAATGTTATTAGTGGTGTGCTTCAAGAATCTGTCCTGGGCCCAATACTCTTTATTGTATATGTAAGTGACATAGATGAAAATGTATTTAAATAACATTTCGAAATTAGTAGAAGATACAAGAATTGTAAATCGCATAACTTGTGAGAAAGATTATCAAGTACTCCAAGGTAATTTGAATAAAATAGTCAATTAGTCAAAGCATGGCAAATGAAATTTAATATTAATAAATGGGAGGCTTTACAATTTGGAAGAAGGAATATCGAATATAATTGTGTTATAGGTGACTCAGTTATCAAAATTGTCTCTGAGGAAAAGGATCTTTGAACTTTAAACAGTAAGGATTTAAAATTTGCAAAACAGTGAGTGTGCTGATTCTGTTAAGTAGGCTAATAAAGCTTTATGTTTCATTGCTATAAATTTTGAATATAAATCTAAAAATATAGCACTTCCTCTTTATAAATTGTTTGTTAGACCTCATCTGTAATACGCGGTACTGCTTTGGAGTCCATATCTCAAAAGCGACACAGATAAAGTCGAAAGTATTCAAAAAAGGTCAACTAAATTCATATCACAATTGAGAGTAAATCATATATGCAACGGTTACGAGAACTCGAAATGCATTCTTTAGAAACAAGAATATTGAGAGAAAAATTAATAGATGTATTTAAAATTTTAAATAATTTTGACAACGTTGATTATAAGCAATACTTTCGGTACGATTTGAATGACCTATCACGGAACAACGGACATAAGCTATCTCACAAACTATTTCAAACAAACATAGCTAAAAAATTGTTTTACCATGTGATTGAAAAGTGGAATAGACTTTTTTATCAAATAATTATAATGAACAGTAACAGCATCGAATCATTCAATAAGAAATTGACGTACATTTTAAGGAAATTGGTCTAAGAGCGTATAGTTAACAAGACTTACTTTATTAGTACTTTATTATCAGTGAACAAGAAATGATGAAATCATTTAAGTAAAGCTAAATATTAAGAAATACCTGAGCTGTATTTATAGTGTCTAGACGAATACTGATTATTTAACAGACTAACCTTGAATGTACTGTACGTCTATGATAGTCAGTGTCCTGTAGTTCTGTAGCTCTTCTTTTTCTTCTTTGATTCAACAACCTACTTCGGGAAACTGAAAAGACTTTATGCTTTCCTATAGCCTGTAGAAATAAT
>SEYY01002956.1:27500-42500 GCA_009176605.1 Armadillidium nasatum | reverse complement strand
CTTCTATTATACAAGTTCCTCATCCACCCTAGAATGGAGTATTGCTCTCATATAAGGGGTGGTTTACATTTCATACTTCTTTTGGATAGGGTTGAGTCAAAGGCGAAAAGACATAAATTGTTCCACTCTTTCTAATTCACTTGACCCTTTATCTTTGAGACGTGAAGTTTGTGCCTTATATCTTTTCCGTAGGTAATACAGGGGCATATGCTCAAGGGAACTGTCTACTGGCATACCTTAGGCTTTAAGATGGCCTTGTAGCACAAGTGGTGCATTATCTTCAAATAAATTTTATGTGGACATAGGCAACTCCAGGCTTGTCCGCTGTGATGCCTCCTTCTTTTCAGCCACCTCTGTTTTGTGGAATTCTCTCCCATCTTCTTTGTTTCTTCCGAACTTAATCTGAATTACTTTAAAGCCCACATCTGTGCTCACCTACAATATTTGCCTTTAGGTGGGACTTGGAGAGTTTTTCTTATTCTCTTGCTGATCTAATATCCCTCCTTGAATAGATCTCTACCCGTAAGTTGTGATGATATATATATATATATATATATATATATATATATATATATATATATATATATATATATATATATATATATATATATATATATATATATATATATATATATATATATATATATATATTGCAAATTTTTAAAATTATTTTCAATACCAGTTACATGTAAATAAGGATGCGGCAGAAAATTCAAGATTATTTTTCATTATTTCGTTTTATTTCAAATATTTACAAAAACAAAAACAAAAATAACATGTTATTTATGGTAGGCGAGCTTCGGAAAAGGAGTTTAGAATTTAAGGTTCTTTTTAATACAAGACAATTACAATGTAAAACAGCTGATCAACAACAATCAGTTTCGCTTTAGTATAAAATAAATAAGACTATGTTCTACTCGATTCTATTAGTATTTTAGTATGGTTTTAACATTGCAAGAGCGACTTGTTTTGTAAGATTTCAACATTACTTTAACATTGCAATAGCAACATTGCTACGTGACATTGCAAGAACAACATTGCTTCGTAAGTTTTCAACATTATTTTGAACATTTCAAGAACGATATTGCTTCGTAAGATTTCATCATTACCTTTAATTAACATAGGAAAGACATCAAAGCTTAGTAAGATTTCAACATTATCATTTAACATAGCAAGGACAACATTGCTTAGTAAAAAACATCGTTACTTTTAATATTGCAAGATCAACATTTCCAGTTAATGGGTAAGAACAACATTACCCTTTCTAACCTGCTTTATGTAAAAATCATATCAGAGATAAATCTCAATTGGTTTATGAAAATTGCTTTCTGATTAACATAATTATAATTATTTAAATATTATTTTCTTTAATAAATACGGTTTTATAAAGAAATACAATTTAATATAGCATTTTCTCAAAATTCAGCAATAACTAAATTAAAAAGGTATATATAGGTATTTATATTTTCTATTATTTATATTTATGTGAATTTTTATTTTCCAAATTTATTTTTATAATAAATAAATATATTTCAGTATGTAAGCAATCTTTCGGCATTTGATTATAGGTGTAAAACACTTTCTTAAGTTTAAACAAATCCAATAATATTTCACAATGTAGAAGTAAATGAAGAAGTAAAAAAAAAAAAAATATATATACGTTCCAAATTTAATTAATTTTAGTTTGTTTATATATAACAAACTTTGATAAAAGTTATATTTTTTATTTAGTTTTAATAATAAACAATTTTCTGTTTTTAAAATAATTTAATTTAATTATTTAGCTTCTTAATTTATAATATTAGAGCTCAATATGGAAATCTCGAGATTTACGACGATGCAACAGCCAAAATCTTCATATAATAATACATACGAGAAATTTATGTTTATATACAGTTTTTAATAAAAAATACGATTTTTCATAGCATTTAAATTTATTTATTCAAGAGTAATTATAACTTAATAACTAATTTATAAAAAATTCTAAATTTACGAATTGAATTATGTCATTTAACTAAATCTTTTGGAAATATCTACATTAGATAATAAGCTTTAGTAAAAAAAAGTATTTCTTTAATTTCAGTAAATTTAATATAACTAAAGATTTTATATAAAAAATACAGACTTAATTAATGAAAAAAAAAAGAATAAGATTCTACATTTAAGCTTTAATATTCTTTCATTGTCGCAATTTTATCTTTTCTGTACACCTTGCGTCATGTTTGAATATCATTTTTTGTTACTTTTTTATGGTCACAATTTTATCTCTTCTGTACACCTTACGTTAGGATTAAATATCCTTTATCAAAATAATTTTATGAGCTTTTAAAATATCAGATGTTAAATATAATGGACTTTATTAAAATATATGTTAGGAATAATAATATTTAAGTTATTTTGATGTTTTAGTTACAAATAGAGATTTATATTAAAAATAAGAGTTGGAAATATAGAAAAGTACGAACAAAAAAAAAAGTATAAAAAACAATTATTTAATCATAGCCTTTAGGCCTGGTTAAAAATAAACATAATTGAATTATTTTAATAAAATAAATTGGAGAGATTTAATAACTGAATATAAAATTATAAATAAGTATATATATTTATTTAATCGTAAATAGGAATATTATGAGGGGTAACTTTTATTTCATTGTCGTAAAATATGTTTGTTATTTTTATAAAAAGAATCTTTGTTTTCTATTTTATTAAATAATATATTTTATTTATTACTATTTGTTAAATTGTCATTTAAACTAAATTAGATAGTCTTAAATTTGAAAAGTGTTCCTTAAATTCTTTTTAATAACTAAAATAAATAGTTAAATTTGTAAAAGGAGAAAAGAAAAAAAAATTATTGACCTTTTTTACTTCTTAGATAAATTATATAATCTAATCTCTTACAATTAAATATATATATATATATATATATATATATATATATATATATATATATATATATATATATAATATATATATATATATATATATATATATATATATAGAGAGAGAGAG
This sequence comes from Armadillidium nasatum, assembly GCA_009176605.1. Classification (NCBI taxonomy): domain Eukaryota; kingdom Metazoa; phylum Arthropoda; class Malacostraca; order Isopoda; family Armadillidiidae; genus Armadillidium; species Armadillidium nasatum. Next base: position 39,488 of record SEYY01002956.1, on the reverse strand, counting down.
AGAGAGAGGAATTTAAATGTAAGCATCCGCATACACGGATGTGAAAAAATAGACATCCTCATTCTCATCCACATCTTGGATATAAAAAACTTGACATCAGATACATCTTTCTCTCGCTCTCTCTCATATATATATATATATATATATATATATATATATATATATATAATATATAATATATATATATATATATATATATATATATATATATATATATATATATATATATATATATATATATATATATATATATATTATATATATATATATATATATATATATATATATATATATATATATATATATTATATTGTAAGATAATTTATTTGCTTTGAAATACTCTACGAAATAAAAGGAGTAATCTCTACTCTCTATTTATCACTGACAAATATATAATAGGAAGTTCCGCTTTTTTAAAATAAAAATAAAAAAAAACATTTAGAATAAAAAAAAAACTATTTTTTTGTTTAAGTTCAAGTATTGCACGTTTTAAAAATAACAATCAAGAAGTTGTTTAAAAACTTTATATATATAAATTTTAGAATCGGATAAAACTGTTTAGTTTAATTACTCATATTTTATGAACAAAGAAAACAATGAAGGTATTATTAAAATAAAAAAAACTCAATATTACAATTTTGTGCCAATTTCTGAATATTTCTTCTATATAAGTTCCATATTTAAATGTACCCTCTTGAATGAAAATCCTCGAATTAATTTCTTATTTTTACTGTAATCTTTTTTAATTTATATTTCATTAAGAATCATTTTTAGCATACTTTTAAACCATATGTGACAAAGAGTTATTTAGATTATTAACTACAAAAAAGTATCATAATGTATATATTAATTTCTTTACTTTGAAGGATATTTTACCGCTCAGGTATATTATTCTTCTCACTTATTTGATAATAATTTCAAATAGAATCAGTTCTCACTTTTATTTTTAATGGCAAACTCATAAAAATTACTTCGTAATTTCGGTTTAATAAAGCTTTACTTTTTCATTGATATTCTTAGTAAAATGATTCTAAAAATAATAAAATAAACTCTTATAAATTTGCTTTTATAAATCTATACATAATTACTAATATTTATCCCTCTTAAAATAGATATTTATTTATTTATTTACTTATAAGAAAGCACATTGCTAGCAGACAATATTTAGAACAACATCCGCGTTGATGACAGATCGTCAAAAGTACGATATGTATACTCTAAAAGGGTGAATAAGTTCTATATTTTTTAATTTTCTATACAAAAGAATTTCTATATTTTAAAGTATTCCATTTGTAATGAAAAAAAATTATTTATTATGCCATACACATTTTTCACGAATTAAAGGAATGTAAACAAAGAGAAATCTGGCATCGTTCCATTTTTACTATTAGTTCTGAGAAAATGCTTAGTGTCACGTATTTATTTCTGTGGCTGATTTAACAGCTTAATAATACAAATAACCATAATTATATTCTTATTTAGGAATAAGAAGTTTTAAAACCAATGCTAAATATCATTTCTTAATTGGATGAACTCTTATATTTCCAAATTTCGTATAGTGTAAGGTGACCATATTTTTCTGACCAAAATTCGGGACTCTTCTGAACATTGCCCATCCCCCTCTCCAAATACACTGCCGTAAGGGTTTTAAGGGATGTATAAAGGAAGGTGATTTTTAAAATAAAGAAGAAATACTAATATTGTTTTCGAAAACAAGACGTATGGTATATTAGTTAAGGACATTCTGCAAAAAAAAAAAAAAAAAAAAAAAAAAAAAAAAAAAAAAAAAAATAATTTTTTGCCTTCTGCTCCCATGCGCCGAGCCCCTCTAGCTGCATGGAGGTATGTCACTGCCTTCTTCTACTTTCTAGCTGACTGGCTGAATAAATAATTTTTTCCAAATCTAAAAATCGGGACAAATGTCCTTCTCTAAAAAAAAATTGGGAAGGATGATCACCTTACTATAGTGGCATGTAAGTAAGGATATAACAACCCCAGGTTGAAGACGATCAGTTGCAGGAGTTTTCCAAGTCAGTTTGTTTTTGTTTTTTTACAAATATTATCTTATTTTCCAAAAATATGAAAGTTATCATTGTACAGATATATTAATAAATTAAAATAAGAATATAAAGAATCGCATTGATAAAAAAAAAAAAAAAAAAAAAAAAAAATATATAATATATATATATATATATATATATATATATATATATATATATATATATATATATATATATATATATATATATATATATATATATATATATATATATATATATATATATATATATAATATATATATATATATATATATACATATTATCTCCTCCGGTGGGCAAAGGCCAGAGGCCTACCAAATTCCATCGGAGTTGGAAAAATCTTATCCAGATCGAAGGAGGCCAACATGTCCAGATACACGGCGCTTGAAAGTATGCAAGTCAAAGGAAGTTGAGAAAACAGATAAAGGGAGTGTGTTCTAGACTTTACCAGTAGAGTATATGTAAGATTGAGCATAGCAGTTATGTCTGGGGTCGGAGAGTTGAACAGAGAAATGATGAGACTGTGTAGAAAGGCGTGTCGCACGAGCTCTTCTCAATGGAGAAGGTATGCGACGAGAGAGTTCAAAAGAGCAGTGTCTGTTGTAATAGCGATAGTAAAGAGAGAGTGACGCAACAATTCGATGGGGCAGAAAGAGATTGAAGAGATTTAGTGAGAGCAGGAGAGTTGATGAGACGAAATGCCCGTAGACTCCACCTTCTCTAGGAGAGCTGTATGTGTGGAACCACCCCAAATGTGAGAAGCATACTCCATTCAGGGGCGAACAACACCCCTTTACAGAGCAAGCAACTGTGGTGGCGTGAAGTAATTCTGAAGGCGCCTCAGAACACCCAACCTCTTAGAAACTTGTTTAGAAAGAGAAGTAATGTGATCTTTCCAAGAAAGGTCACGAGAAAAAGAAACACCAAGAATATTAAGAACAGATGAAGGCTTGAGTTGTGTTTTCGAAGAAGATATCATAGTTGTGTGGAAGCTTGTGGAGAGAGGGAGGAACTGAGTTTTTGAAGCATTGAAATCAACATGTTTTCTCTGCCCTAATTTGAAATACGTGAAAGATCAGAGGTTAGTTGCTCCAAGGTACCCTTCTAGAGTCTATCAACTGCTATTGGGTGAGACGTTTTTCAAACTGGAAGGAATAATGAAGGGTAGAGTCATTAGCATGGGAGTGGATAGGAGATGAGGTAATAGAGAGAAGGTCATTAATGAAAAGCAGAAAAAGTGTTGAGGTTAGGACAGAATCCTGAGGAACACCACTATTAATAGATTTAAGTAAGAACGGTGGCCGTCTACAACAGCTTCTATAGAACGACCGGAAAGGAAATTAGAGAGAAGCTCATAGAGAGAAGGATAGATACTAAAAGAGGGAAGTTTAGAAATCAAAGCTTAGTGCCTGACTCTATCGAATCCTTTCGATATGTCCAGCGCCACAGAAAAAGAATCACTGAAATGCCGAAGAGTAGAGAACCAAGAGTCAGAGAGAAGGGAAAGAAGATCACCCGTAGAGCGTTTCTTACGAAAGCCATACTGGGGATCAGAGATAAGATTAGAAGAATTGAAATGTATCCAAATCTTCCTGTTAAGGATAGATTCGAAAACTTTAAAGAGAACGGAGGTCAAAGAAATGGGACGGTAGTTGGAAGGTTGAGAGGGGTCCCATATCTTCCGCACAGGCTGAATGAGCACATATTTCCAAAAAGAAGAAAAGGTTGAAGTAAAGAGACAAAGACTAAATAGTTTACCAAGGCAGTTTGCAAGCCCGGAAGCACAGTTTTGAGAACAACAGGAGGAAATACCATCGGGAGCATACGCCTTCCTTGTATAAAGCTCAGAGAGATCAGAAATGACATCTTTAGAGGAAACTATAACTTTTGGCATAAATGAGTTGGAGGGTGTTGAAGGGGGAGGTATATCTCCGAAATCGTCTAAGGTTGAATTAGACTCAAAAGTTTGAGAGAAGAGTTCAGCTTAAGAAGAAGGTAAAACAGCGGTTGTGCCGTCGGAAGATACTAAAGAAGAGAAAGAGGAAGAATCAAAGTTAGAGTTGACATTTTTGGCAAAATGCTAGAAAAAAACGTGAAGAAGAAGAACCAGAAAGATTATTGCATTTTCTACAGAGAAAAGAGTTTTTAGTGTTACTAATGGTAAATTTTGTACGATTCCGGGATGTAAAATAAGTTGCGTGAGTTTCTGGAGTTTGAAGACGCTGATAATCCCGCAACATTCTTGCGGCGAATAGTAGGAGGACAAGCAGATTTAAGCTAAGGTTTGTTAGGTTTTGTAAAATGGTAAGAAAATGGAATATATGCCTAAATGCCAGAAAGAGTCACCTCGGGACCCCTCTCACAGAAGCAATAATCATTCCACTGGAAATCAAAGAATTACGATCGCAAGTCCGACAAGCTTGAGGCTCCGAAACGCAACAAGAGTTACATTTCAATAGAGGGGGGGGGTCTTTCCTGCCGAGGACTTAAAGAGATAGAAGAGGATACAGAGATATGAAGGTGATCGGAGGAACACAGAGGGGAAAGAGTTTAACTGTATAAGAAGAAGGATAAGAAGTTAGGAAAAGGTCTAGAATGTTGGGTTCATTCCCAACTGCTCAAAATCGTTTTGGATAGCGAAATGAAAGACACGTTCACCATCTGTATCATGAGAACTAGGAGAAAGCCATTGGCGGTGGTGAACATTGAAATCACCTAATATGATGATTTCACAGAAAGGAGAAGAAGATAGAATGTGCTCAATTTTGGAGTTTAAATAGTCGAAGAACTTAGGACAGTCAGAATAATTAGAAGAGAAATTAACAGAACAAATGAATTTAGTTGTAGAATTGGAAGAGAGCCTGAGCCATAAGTTGGAAAATTCGGAAGAGTCCAAATTAGAGACACGAGAACAAATGACATCGTTGCACATGTATGCACAACAAACTCCTTTGACTGAAAATTGAGGATAGAGACAGTAGGAAGAAACAGAATAGAGTTTGTTGTCAGAGCGCGCAAGCATCTGAGTTTCTGTCTCTACAAAGTGGAAATTGGAGTTCAGACTGCGAATGTTGCAGCCGTGCATCAGGACAAGCCGGCTGCAGAGTCTTGGTGGCACCAACCTCATCACCGGAGGTCACCAACTCCCAAGTGGTAACGGGGGAAAGAGTGGATGAGGGACTATTTTTGGAAGCCGCCCCCCCCGCGACTTCTCCGAGGCTTCTGATGTTGACGCCATTATTAATTTTTTTTTTTTTTTTTTAAAAAAAAGGGTGTAGTCTGTATTATTGTTTTATGTTTGAGAAACAGATCCTACTCTGTGTAGGAGAAGGTGAGCGTGAAAGAGAGTGAACCATTGGGTACCGGGATGAGATGGGGGGGTATCCTTAGCATCTCATATACCCAATAGAGGGTAATCTCACCGACTCGGGAACGCTACTTCCCTCTCTCTATATATATATATATATATATATATATATATATATATATATATATATATATATATATATATATATATATATATATATAATATATATATATATATATATATATTATTTACAGGGTATCCCAAAAATTTGAACTCACTTGTCTTTGCTTTGAAACCATTATATTCTAATTGCTTTTGTCTTGACTACAAAGGAAATTAATATTATTCCATTCAAATTTTGCTTTTGTTACTTTGATATCGATGTTTTCAAACAGATCTATTTGCATTTCTGGAAAAAAATGCTTTTAAAATACACGACATATTTTTATTTCTTGAACGTTCTGCAACTTATGTAAAAAAATAAACACAGAATGCGTAAGCTCAAGAATCAGTTTACTTAGTTAATTACTTCAGTCTTCTGGCACTGTTCAAGTGGACTTACTTTGCCTTTGATATTTGCATTCAGCACAGATGGCATCAAGAGGTTGCAATATCCCGCAGACGCACTTTCGTATGTTTGCAATGAATTTATCAAAACATGAGCAAAAAAAAGAGCACAGTGATTACATCTACTAAAATGTACACGGCCTATATGGCATATTTTGGCATGCCTGTTGGGGACCAAGACAAGCAATGGGCTCCTTATTTCACCTGTAAGCTTTCCAAAAGAATTCTAGAAGGTAATATATATATATATATATATATATATATATATATATATATATATATATATATATATATATATATATATATATATATATATATATATATATATATATATATATATATAATTTTTTGGCTTGTTCTGAATTTGAAAGCTATAGAATCTTTAAGTGAAAGTTTGAATTTATGTAATATTTTTTCTAATAATAATGAGTGAAAGATATTTATATTTTTAAATTGTTTTCTTTTCGCAGGTTGGTACATGGGGGAAAATAGTCATGCAATTCGCAATCCCATGAATTTGGAGAGCGTCAACTGCCCACTCCAGCAATTTTTTCTTCTGTTTTTTGAACCTTCTTCCCGTCGAACTGGCAAAAGTGCTCCTGCTATCATATATCTAGACCTACATTTTCATCTATTGCCCAAGTGCCACAATCTCCTGAGTTTCATGTACCCATTTCTCCAAAGGAAGGACAGCCATCTACAGAAGAAAGCAGCAAATCAAAAGACGACGAAGTCGTTGATCCTAAATATAGTGTAGCTGAGGAGAAAAACCATTATTTCCCCAAGCCAGAAGATGTCAAGCAACGTCATCAGAGATCTTGGTCTCACAAAATCCAATGCCAAGCTTTTAATGTCGAGGTTCAAGCAGTGGAATTTATTAGATGAATGTGTGAAAGTCGCAAGTCAGGGAAAACGTTACCACACTTTTAATACCAATCAAGTTGGATTCTGCTTTTGCTACAATGTGACAAGTTTGTTTGAGACACTAATAATTTCCTGTAACCCCTGCGAGTGGCGCCTCTTCATTGACAGCTCATCGAAGAGCCTCATAGCTGTGTTACCTTATAACTGAAAATGTATCCATCTCTTCCCTTGCCTCACTCGTTGCAGCTCAATTGATCAAAGGGGACCCTTCATTCACAGGAAGTAAAGGCTTGTTTTGATGCGGAGAGAGAATTTTCTTAAAAGTTTAACCCTTTATCTATCTTTATTTCTTGTATGAACTAAAGAGGATTACAGCCACGTGAAGCTATTGCTAAATGCCTTGAAATATGAAGAACTCAATTGGGAAGTTATCGGAGATTTCAAAATGTTGGCCTTCCTTAATGGTCTCCAAGGCGCTTTACCAAGTTTCCATGTTATATTTGTCTCTGGGAAAGCAGGTCATTCGCGGAACACTACGAAATTTCGGGATTGGCCACAGTTGACCGAGTTCAGCTCAGAGAGGAACATTGTCAAATGGGAGGCCCTGTTGGACCCAGAAAAAATAATATTTCCTCATCTACACATAAAATTATACCTCATGAAGCAGTTTGTCACAGCTCTAGATAAGGAATCTTCAGCCTTCATCTATCTTCAAAGCTTCTTCCCTAAGCTGTCTGAGGCAAAGGTCAAAGCCGGTGTCTTCGTCAAACCGAAAATAAAAAAGATCATAGAGTGCAAGGAATTCCACAAGAAGCTCACTAGAACAGAAAAAGCAGCATGGTACAGCTTTGTTGCAGTGGTTCGTGGCGTCCATGGGAATCACAAGGCCAAAAACTATAGTAGCTTGTTGAGACCTTGGTCAAGAACTTCGGCAAAATGGTCTGCATAGGATGTCTCTCAAAGTACATATCCTTGATGCCCATCTTGCTAAATTTAAGGAGAACATGGGTGCGTACTCAGACAAGCAAGGCAAGCGATTTCACCAAGATATTCTCGACTTTGAACGCTACCACCAAAGATCATGATGGGTGATTATATTTGGGGTTGATTCGTGAAAGCAACTTACTGTATAAGTCTAAATCCCGAAAAACCACTCGCCTCTAAATATTATGTAGTCTCTGTTATGTAAACTTATTATAAATAAATGCTACTTTTGAGTTGTAAGTGGTTCTTTTCCCATTTTGTTTAACCGAAAATGATTATATTCACCAATTTTTTATATCGGAATTGGTAAATTTTGGAAATATCAAAATCCTGATCGCAAAATCAAAGTTTGGAGGAAATATTAGCTTTTTTTAATACTTCTTGGTATAAGAAAATAGGAAATTACAATTGTTCCCCAAAGACAAAAAATGTGTTATATAGTTTAATCAACCCATCACTAACATTTTTTTTCTTGTTACTGATCAAAATATTATTTAATAAGTGCCAAACTTACGATTAACGTTTGAAGAAAAAAAACTATCATAAATTGCTATGGGAGTTATGAAAATGTCACGAAAGTGCAAAGAATATCTCGACTAGAGTACAATAAAGATCTCCCAAAGCAACATACAGTTACTGTCATTATAAATAAGTTTGAAATGAATGGAAGTGTTAACGAAGTCCTTAAACTACGTTCTGTAAGTCTTCCAACATCTACCAACCCAAGAAGAGAATACCAATTGTAAGAAATCCTTGTTCGTTCCCCTAGAAATTCCGTAAGAGAATCGGGTTGTGAGATAAGAGTTTCAAAATCGAACTCTATCGCATGTTGAATTGATTTTGCTAGAAAAGTTACATTCCTTCATTATTTAATTCACGCCCTTAATGAAGATGACCCTGATCGAAAAGTTGAATATTGTGAATGGTGCCTGGGTAAAAACATAGAAGATGCAATATTTTTTGAAAAATGTTGCTGGGAGCGTTGAGGCTAGGTTTAAGCTAAATGGGGTCAGTTAATCAACAAAACCGTACCTATTGGGATCGCTAAAATCCACATTTTAAAATGAAACATCATCTGAACTTGCCAGGAGTTACAGTGTGGTGTGAAATATCAGAACTGGCCATACTAGGCCCAATATTTTTTTAGAAACCTGTCACTGGTGAGAGTTACCTCGTTTTATTTCATTGAAGAAATGTGTGGAGACGTAGACTTTTATTTCCAGCAAAATGGGACACATCACCACTTCTATCTTGATGTAAGAGCCTATCTCGATGCAACACTTCCGGAAAGATGGATTGGGCGAAGAGATGCTGTTGGATATCCTGCACGCTCCCCAGACCTCACACCATTGGATTTCTTTTTGTGGGGATACTTCAAGGATAAGGTTTGCTCCCCAAAGCTAGGAAAAAAAGAAGGCAATATCTCTAAATTCCATATGATATGATAAGCGAAATTGTCTTATCCATTAGTCTACGTTATCAACTTTGTTCGGAAAATGGTAGAAATTAGTTTGAACATTTGAAAACATTCATGTATAAGTAATCGCCTAACGGAAAAGATTAATCTACTCAATAAATCATTTCTTTTTTTTAGTTTATCCAATTAGACCTATAAATATGTCAATAAACACCTTGAAAAAAGTTAAATATATGTGTGAAAGCCACTTGAAGTGTGAGTGCATTACAATAAATCATTTCTTTTTTTTAGTTTATCCAATTAGACCTATAAATATGTCAATAAACACCTTGAAAAAAGTTAAATATATGTGTGAAAGCCACTTGAAGTGTGAGTACATTTTTGGGACCCATATATATTATATATATATATATATATATATATATATATATATATATATATATATATATATATATATATATATATATATATATAATATATATATATATATTTTTTTTTTTTTTTTTTATCACCTCTGGTGGGCAAAGGCCAGAGGCCTACCAAAATCCACCAGAGTTGGGGGAAAAGACGGAAGCCTGGTCAAACTAAAGGCCGACATGTTCCGATACATGACGTTTGAAGGTGTGTAAGTCATAGGAAGTTGGAAAATAGAAGAAGGGAGTGTGTTCCAGACTTTACCAGTAGAGTACATGTAGGACAGAGCATAGCGGTTAAGCCTGGGGTCAGAGAGTTGGACAGAGAAAGGATGAGACTGTGTGGAAAGTCGAGTCGCACGAGCCCTTCTCAGAAGAGGAGGTATGCGACGAGAGAGTTCAGAAGAGCAGTGTCCATTGTAATAGCGATAGTAAAGAGAGAGTGACGCAACATTCGACGGGCAGAAAGAGATTGAAGAGAGTTAGTAAGAGCAGGAGAGTTGATGAGACGAAATGCCCTAGACTCCACCTTCTCTAGGAGAGCTGTATGTGTGGAACCACCCCAGATATGGGAAGCATACTCCATACAGGGGCGAACAACACCCCTATACAGAGCAAGCAACTGGGGTGGAGTAAGAAATACTGAAGGCGCCTCAGAACACCCAACCTCTTAGAAGCTTGTTTAGAAAGAGAGGTAATGTGATCTTTCCAAGAAAGATCACGAGAAAAGGAAACACCGAGAATATTAAGAACAGATGAAGGTCTGAGTTGAGTGTTTTCGAAAAAGATATCATAGTTGTGTGGAAGATTGTGTCGAGTGGAGAGATGGAGGAATTGAGTTTTGGTGGCATTGAAACAACCATGTTCTCTCTGCCCAATTAGAAATACGAGAATAGATCAGAGGTCAGCTGCTCCAAGGCAACCCTCCTTGCGTCTAGTAACTGTTGTTGAGAGGGGCGCCTTTCAAATTGAAAAGAGTAATGAAGGGTGGAGTCATCAGCATAGGAGTGGATATGAGATGAAGTAACAGAGAGAAGATCATTTATGAATAGTAGAAAAAGTGTTGGGGATAGGACAGATCCTTGAGGAACACCACTGTTAATAGATTTAAAGGAAGAGTGGTGGCCGTCTACAACAGCTGCTATAGAACGACCGGAAAGGAAATCAGAGAGAAGGTCACAGAGAGAAGGATAGATTCCGAAAGAGGGAAGTTTGGAAATCAAAGCTTTGTGCCAGACTCTATCGAAAGCTTTCGATATGTCTAGCGCAACAGCAAAAGATTCACCGAAATGCCGAATAGCGGAGGACCAAGAGTCAGAGAGAAGGGAAAGGAGATCACCAGTAGAGCGTTTCTTACGAAAGCCATACTGGCGATCAGAGATAAGATTAGAAGAATTGAGATGTTTCCAAATCTTCCTGTTAAGGATAGATTCGAAAACTTTAGAAAGAACGGAGGTTAAAGAAATATATATATATATATATATATATATATATATATATATATATATATATATATATATATATATATATATATATATATATATATGTATGTGTGTGTGTGTGTGTGTGTAAAATAAGATTTCTAAAACCTCTGTGGAGATGCTTCAGTGGACTGACACTTGCCTTTTGAAAATATATTTAACTAATATATTTAAAAAGTAGACGAAATTTTAACTTTTAATTACTCTTCTACACTTTGGAGAGTATATGAAATCTTTGCTGAGCTATTGAATAACGTAGCTTGGCTCTATTTGCAATAAGAAACTACTTAAATGCACGAAATCATAATTTACTACATTTTATGTTTTATAAACTTCTTAAGAACAAGATATTAAAAAGTGAATTACAGACATTTATTTCCTTTCTATTTATGAGTAACATAGATTTAACGTAAAATATATACAACAAAGAAATCTAAAAATATCTTCTGAATCTTTCTTCAATGGAGATAATGACATTTGTTATTCAAAAGGGTGTTTATCATGAATATTTTATTCCGAAATATAGTTGTAAGGTAGTAGCCAATTTAAAAAAGAAAATTTCAAAAGTAACTGGAAATTCCCTTAAGCATTTCATATATGTGCAAATTTTAAACTGGCTCTTAATTATTACATTATATTCTATTGAAGTTTATAAAATTTGTGATAAGAAATCAATTTAGTAACGAAAATAATTCCCTGTAAAATAAGATGAGTGTCTCCTTTTAATTGTATTCAGTTACTTTCGTGTAAATAGGATGCTATTCAATAAGTAGATATTACTGTTCTAACATTCTTCTTCAAACCTTGAAACTTTAGCAAGGCATAGGAAGTAGCGTAAATTTTAAATCTGAAAATCAAAAATAAATATCAAATGAAAACTTTTTAATTCCAGTAATGTTTATTTCTTTTCCTCTTA
>SEYY01002956.1:0-22500 GCA_009176605.1 Armadillidium nasatum | reverse complement strand
GAAGAAATATAAATTGCGCGATTTTCTGAAGTTTAAAAACTGAAGGCAGCATCCCTGAAGCAAATAGCACCAGAATAAGCAGAGTTAAGCCAAGTTTTGTAAAGATTAGTAGAAGGGAAATATCATAGAATGTAGTCTCCATGCCACAGTGAATTATCACGGTAACACGCTCTGCACAAGTATAGGGACCCCTCTCACGGAAGCGGTAACAATTCCACAGGAAATCAAAGCAGTACGACCGAAAGTCAGATCAGCTTTCCATCGAAATCTCACAAACCTTTCCTCAAAATACCCGGGAATCTTTCTTGGGGAAGACTTGATAAGATAGAAGAGGAAACAGAGATAAGAAAGCAATAGGAAGAACTCAGATTAGGATAGTGTTTGAAATTATATTGAAAATGATTATAAGTTTGAAAAAGGGTCTATAATGTTTGGATTACCTCCAAGACGATCAGGGATACTGGGAGGGAGCTGAACCCACTACTCAAAGTCGTTTTGGATGAAGAATTGAAAGTCATGTTCACCGGCTGTATCATGAAATTAAAAGAAAGTCACTTGCGGTGATGAACATTGAAATCACCTAATATAATTTCTGAGAAAGGAGAAGAAGTGAGAATGTTCTCTGTTTTGGAGTTTAGATAGTAAAAGAATTTAGAATAGTCAATAAAAAAGGAGATAAATTAATAGAACAAATAAATTTAGATGTAGAGAGACGAGAGAGTTTAGCCAAAATGTGGAAAATTTAGAAGACTAAACATTAGAGACACGAGAGTAAATAAAATCGAAGCACATATACATAATAACCTGCTTTGGCTGAAAATTGAAGAAAGAGATAGAAAAAGGAAATAGAAAATGGTTTGCTATCAGAACGATCAAGAACCTGAGTTTCGGTCAAGAATAAGTGGTTTTGTCTAAAAGAAGAGAGGTGGTGTTCAATAAATGGAAATTGTATTGAAGACCGCGAGTGTTGCAAAAATTAATGAAGAAAATAGTTCATGCAAGTCGGAAGCAAAGTCTTCGTGGCGCCAACCCTATATCACTAATCACTAGTTTTCTTTAGCAATGGGACAACAAAATAAACTAGGTATTTCCAATAGCAGGAAACTAAAATTTTATGATCAATGAATATTTTCAATCTTGTTTCAACCTTCATGAGTTCAGTAAAATAAATTGCCATCGATATCGGCATCGGTATCAGTATCAGTATCGGAATCAGTACTCGGTATCATTATTGGGTGGTTTAAAATTATTTGTTTCGATATCGATATCTGCATAGGCAAAATTTTGTATCTCTCTATCTTATTAATATATATATATATATATATATATATATATATATATATATATATATATATATATATATATATATATATATATATATATATATATATATATATATATATATATATATATATATTATATTATTTCACCTTTGGTGGGCAAAGGCCAGAGGCCTACTGAATTTTCCACCAGAATAAAAGGGATGTGCAAAAGCTGGTCAAATTAAAGGCCGACGTGACCAGATGCACGTCTTTTGCAGGTGTATAATTCATAGGAAGAAGGGAAAATAGTTGAAGAGAATGTGTTCCAGACTTTACCAGTAGAGAATATGTAAGATTGAGCATAGCGGTTAGTTATGGGGTCAGAGAGTTGAATAGAGAAAGGATGAGACTGTAGAAAGGAGATTCGCACGAGCCATTCTTAATGGAGGAGGTATGCAACGAGAGAGTTCATAAGAGCAGTGTCCATTGAAATAGCGATAGTATAGAGAAAGAAACGCAATATTTCGATGGGCAGAAAGAGACGAGAGAATTAGTGAGAGTACTAGAGTTGATGAGACGAAAAGCCCTACACTCCACCTTGAAGGAGAGCTGTAAGAGTGTAACCACCACAGATGTTTAAAGCGGACTCCATACAGAGGCGAACAGCACCCCAATAAAGGCCAAGCATCTAGGGTGGAGTGAAGAGATACTGATGGCGCCTCAAAACACCTAGCCTCTTAGAAGCTTGTTTAGAAAGAGAGGTAATGTGGTCTTTCCAAGAAAGATCACAAGAAAGAGAAACACCAAGAATATTAAGGAGAGATGAAAGTTTGAATTGAGTGCTTTCGAAGATTGTGTCCAATAGAGAGAAAGAGGAATTGAGTTTTCGTTTCATTGAAAATCATTTTTACTCAGCCCCAATTTGATATGCGATATAGATCAGAGGTTAGTTGCTTCAAGGCCACCCTCCTTGCTTCTATTAACTGTTGTTGGGAGGGGCGCCTTTCAAAATGAAAAGAGTAATGAAGGGAGGAGTCATCAGCATAGGAGAGGATAGATGAAGCAATAATAGAGAGGTCATTAATGAAAGCAGAAAAGTTGTTGGGGATAGGGTAGATCATTGAGGAACATTCCTGTAATAGATTTAAAGGATGAACTTTGGCTGTTTGCAATAGCTGCTGTAGAACGACCAGAAGAGAAATCGGAGAAAAGGTGAGAGAGAGAGAAGAATTCCGAAAGAGGGAAGTTTGGAAATCAAAACTTTGTGCTAGACTCTATCGAAAGCTTCTAATATGTCCAGCGCGACAGCAATAGATTCGCCTAAATGCCGAAGAGAGGAGGACCAGAAGTCAAAGAGAAGGGAAAGAAGATCACTAGTAGAGCGTTTCTTACGAAGAAGAACCGAGATGTTTCCAAATCTTCCTGTTAAGGATAGATTTGAAAACTTTAAAAAGAACTGTTGTTAAAGAATTGAACAGTTGTTAGAAGTTTCTTTTCGATACACCCTGAATGAGAGCACGTTTCCTGCAAGATAGGATTGTTGAAGTAAAAAAAAAAAGATGAAACAGTTTTACAAGGCAGTTTGCAACCTCGGAAGCACAAGCTTTGAGAACCAAAGGAGGGATACAGTCAGGATCATACGCATTCTTAGTGTAAAGCTCACATAGAGCAGAAATGACGTCTTTAAAATAAGTTGCAAATTTAAGCATAAATGGGTTGGAGGGGGTTGAAGGAGTGGGAACAGCTCATGAATCGTCTAATGCTGAATTAAAAGGAAAAGTTTGAGAGAAGAGTTCAACTTTAGAGGGAAGCAAAACGGCAGTTGAACCGTCAGAAGAAACTAGAGGAGTGAAAGAAGAAAAACCAAAGTTAGAGTTGGCATTTTCTGCAAAGTGTCAGAAAAAGAGCATGAAGAAAAGGAACCAGGAAGATTATTGCATTTTCTACGGAGAAGAGTTTTTAGTGTTACGTAAGGTAGATTTTGCACGATTCCGGGATGAAATATAAGTTGCGTGAGTTTCTGGAGTTTGAAGATGACGGTAATACCTGAAGGCAGCATCCCTGCTGGGGATAGCACTAGGACTAGCAGAGTTAAACCAAGGTTTGTATATATATATATATATATATATATATATATATATATATATATATATATATATATATATATATATATATATATATATATATATATATATATATATATAATATATATATATATATATATATATATATATATATATATATATATATATATATATATATAATATATATATATATATATATATATTATATATATATATATATATATATATATATATATATATATAATATATATATATATATATATATATATATATATATATATATATATTATATATATATATATATATTATATATATATATATATATATATATATATATATATATATATATATATATATATATATATATATATATATATATATATATATATATATATATATATATATATATAATATATATATATATATATATATATATATATATATATATATATATATATATATATATATATATATATATATATATATATATATATATATATATATATATATATATATATATATATATATATATATATATATATATATATATATATATTAACGATTTTCAGGTAGTGCTCCCTCAAAATGCAAAGATGTGCACTCACATTGTTCGGTTTGGTCAAAAGATGAACAATGTCGAATGAATCCTCAATATATGATTGTAAATTGCAGGAAATCGTGCAAACAATGCTAAAAATTTTATTTTTATGGAAATAATTTTGTTTAAATAATTTTTTAAACGCAAATTTTTTTTGTCCTTTTTTCATCTATGTATTTGTATTCCATTTTATTTTTTTATTTTTTTATTTTAGTATTGTTATTTTTATATTTTTGCCGAAATAAGAAAAAAAAATTTAGATTATTTTATCAATTATTACTCTTTTTCCGAGCTGGAAGGCTACTTTAATTATCCTTTTCATTATTATTATTATTATTATTATTATTATTATTATTATTATTATTATTATTATTATTATTATTATTATCATAATTATTATTTATTATTATTATTATTATTATTGCTGATGTTTTTTGAATTTTATGTACATTTAGTTAATTAAATAATTAAAAAGGTAAGATTATAACTTAATTTTGTTTTAAATTGAAACATTTCCATTGCAAAAGTGAAAAAAAAATTTTCTTCATTCGTCGAAGAATAAATAAAAATTTTCAACTTTATTTTCTAATAATTCAAATTTCTTTTTTGATTTATTTTTTTATTATCCTTTTTTTCGGCAAAGGTTATGTACATAATCATGGTTTTGCATTCTTATTTGAAACAAATAAATAATAAAAAAAAAACGGACGTGAATGTTATTTATATTCCTAAAGTTATAATTGTACACCATGTTTTTCTTATTGACTTTTATCAGATTTTATAAGAACATTTATCTGTTATTATTACTATTATTATTATTATTATTATTATTATTATTATTATTATTATTATTATTATTATTATTATTATCCATATCTTATTATTATTATTCCGTTCATTTTTGGACTAAGTGCATTTTGCGTGGTACACCATTAAGTTGCATCACAAAATAGATATGTTGCTTCACCAATTAATTTTATTAAATTTCTTTAAATAAATAATAATAATAATAAATAATAATAATAAAAATTATATTAAAAATAATAATTTTATTAAGTTTATTTAAATATGTTGCTCCACAAAATATTTTAATAATAATTTTATTATTTTTATATTAAAATTTTACAATAAAATTTAACTGTCAGCAAGAACATATGCGTATCCCTTTGAGATACGCACATGAGCTTCTTATTATTATTATTATTATTATTATTATTATTATTATTATTATTATTATTATTATTATATTATTATTATTATTATTATTTATTATTATTATTATTATTATTATTATTATTATTATTATTATTATTATTATTATTATTATTATTATTATTATTATTATTATTATTATTATTATTATTATTATTCGAAGTATCAACCTCTCATATGTTCGACTTCATTTCCTTTTAAAATGTTCAGCAATTTCTTTCCTGTCTCTCTTAATATTAGTCTTGCGTTTTTTCCACCATTGTTATGATAGATCTACATCCGCTTTTCTATAAACTGCTTTCTATCAGTTCATAAAACTCTTTGTTGCGCTTGATTGCATTCTTCTCTGAAAGGCATAAATAGGATTAAAGTGATATTTTTTTCAATTTTAAAATACTTATTGATTTTATTCCCTTTACAATATATCCCATCAACATTTTCTTATCTGTTGAATTGAAGCAGACTTTGTACCATTTCCAAATCTTTAAATCTTCATTTCTTGTTACCTTTATCTCTGTTATTTTCTAGATTTTAAGTTGAAATACTACATTTCTTCATTTTCATGTTATTTAAAGTATTTTCGTTTATCTTCATTTATTATGTTCATGTGTTCAACAAGTTTTCAGGATTAAAATCTAAATTTATTCAATTTCCGTGACTATTTTTATCCTCAATTTTTCTTTGTGCGCCTTTTATTTGCCTTTCTTTGAATAGAAACTCAGGGAAATAATATGGAAGGAAGAACTTTTCATTTAATTGTAGCAATTGTCGAATATATTATTTCAATATATTGTAATCTCTTCAGAGGTATATTAATACGACAGAAATTTTTTAATGCTTACTACAAAGAAATCATATAAGGGTTAAAAATATAAATATAGATAATATGATGATGATGATAATAATAATAGTAATAATATCAGTAGTATCTATTGAAGTTGCATAGACACTAATAATACTAAATATTTTTACATTTTTACGCAAATACATTATTATAAGCTAATCCTAAAGAAGATAGGGCTCTTTAAATTTTTTTACCTTTTATAAATGAATATTGTTGAACGTGACATTACTGATACAATATTGATTTCAATATACTGTTCTGTAATAACAAGTACTCTGATCATTAAAACCAGTTACACTGTCTTCTTATTATAATAGCAAAAAGAATAATAATTGTGGCTTGTTTTATTAGTAGTTGTTATTAGAGTACCAAAATAATAAATAGTAATAACAATAAGAATAAAAATAATTAGTCATTACAAAAAAAAAAAAAATAAAAAAAAAAAAAAAAAAAAAAAAAAAAAAAAAAAAAAATAAAAAAAAAAAAAAAAAAAAAAATAATTATAATAAGGATAATAATAAAAAATAAAAATAACAAAAATAAAACATTATGACAGTAAAAATAATAAATTGTCAATCATTATAACAGTAACGATAATAATAATAATATCCATGGAAGTTGCATGGATTCTAATAATACTTTATGTTTTTAAGCATTTTTTTATTCAAAAAATATAGACTAACATTAAAGAGGATAAAACTTTTAATAGTAATTTTCCCTCTATAAATATATTTTATTGAGTATGACTTTAATCATTCCATATTGATTGCAATAAAGTGGTTTGTAATATCAGTTACACTAATAATTAAAATCAGTTACATTACTCCCAGCGAGAATAATGATTGTGGCTACTTTTACTAGTAGTTTTTAAAAAAGAACTAAAATAAAAATGATAATATAATAACAATAATAATAGCTTTAATAGAAGAGAATTCTGACACATATTCTGCAAGCAAGCACTCTCCTTATCGAAGACTTTCACGAATTACTTTATATTGTCTAATTTAATGTGAAGTGGAGGGAGTAGTACATTTTTTCGGATCGACAAGCGATTCGTGGAGTACGTTTTGGGTGCCAGGAGCAATAGTTTTACGTAGGGGCTAATGTTTCCTTTTCCAGTGATTTTATTGTCACGACATAGAAAAAAATAGAAAACATTCATATTTTGTGTTACCAGCTTGAACTCCTGGTACCTTGCCTATAACCTTCAAATTTCCCCACAGAAGCCATTCAAAATCATTATATTTGACTTTATCCAGCATAAATGTAATATTTTAGTATGTTTCTATTAAATTTACCAAGTGTGCTACAGGAATTAATGGATGTACATTACCTTTAAGAAGTAGTACACCTTTTAAGCTTCGTTTTCTTGAATCTATAAGCAGTCTCCATTCTGAGGGGCTAATGATTATTTATACTGAAATATGTCATTTGGTCATCTACATTCTTGCAGCACACTAGGTGATCTTCAAAAAAATATGCGAGTAATTCCCTTTCTCGATGTTTATACAAGGCAAATGTTATTTCTGGTGATAACCTATGTTTTCATTCCAAATTTCGAAAAAAGAAGTTCAGCTTTTTCTTTTGACAAATAAAAATCGCGTAATAAATCATTGGGCTCTTTCTGGTTAAATGTTGAAAAGCTACTATCATCTTCCTCTCTAGTATAATGATCATTTCTTTCACTACTTTTATCTAAAATTCCTTTATCGTGTGACTCATACTCTACCTCTAGTAACGAGAGTGGGAACGGAACAGGCAGTGATTGATTATGAGGTATAGGTCGAACTGCTGAGGGTAGGTTGGAATACATTTTTCTTGTTTTTTACATTATATTGTCAAGCAGAAATAACAGTCATCGTAATGGTTCTGAGGTTCTCTACAAACCATTGGAGTAGGAAAGAGCATGAAGGACTTCTTACCTTTACTCCAAAGTCTTTACGCCTCGACTCATATACGGAAAACTGCTTGAGGTGCCTATGCTATTTTCCTTATCACAAATCAGTATACCAAAATATTCATAGCATACATGCTTAATTAACAAAACCTGTAATAGTTTGTTTAACAACCACAAATGTAACCAAATATATCTGTATCGTTTACACTTGAACATAAGGCTATATTTTATAAGCAGAAATACTCAAATGACGTGAAAACTTTAACATACTTATTTCATAATTTCAGTTCTAAGGGTCGAGTTTGGGCCTACGTTAACACCATCACTCCGGTAACACGCCTTGCGAATCTTGAGTCTCCTAACTTTGCTGTTCTGTGACTAAAAATCTTTCTTCCTACCACTTCAATAATCTTGTGCTTCTGCTACTGTACTCCCAACAGAACAGATTTTTCTACCTTTTTGAGTACCTAACTACTTCTCACGAGATTACGTCTTCACATCCAAATACTGAGGTCCTCTATTTAAGGGATTTCAATGTACACAACACAGAAAGGTTAGGTTCCTTTCATACTGATTCAGGGGAGAGAAGGCCGAATTATTCAGCATTTTCAGCGATCTGGAACAGCTGATTAAAGAACCAACATACATTCCAGATCATCCCAACCAATTCTTGAACATTCTTTATTTATATTTCTTTACTAGTTCTCTCTAAAAATACGCTATCTTCGCACCTATTGGTAACTCTGACCACAATATAATTTGTCTTAATTTTCATGCTTTCTCTCCAACTGCTTCATTCTGCTTTAAGCGTATCTTCTGGAACTTTGATCGGGCTGACTTGAGGGCTTGCGTTGCTTCTAGACTAACTATTCCTAGAGTGACTGCTTTTTCTCTGAAGACGCTTCGGTCTCTACCGATAAGGTGGGGGCCGTAATCATTTATGGGATGAGCAGGTTCATTCCCATATTCAACTAAATCTTTCTCTCCTCAAATTCCATGGTTTCGGAGTGGAAAAATTCTGAAAAACTTCTCCTATCACTCTAGCTAATTTTCATTCAGCTCGGAATAGTTGCAGGGATATTCTTCGACGAGCAAAGCAGACTTTCACCAAACGAAGGTGTGCTGAGTTCCTAAATTCTCCTCCTGAAAAATCTTTCTGGCCTCTTGCCAAAAACATCTCCAACAATTTCTGTAAATTTTCCTTTCCTCCCCTTATTCGCTCTGATGGTTCTGTTGTTAATACTTCAACTGAAAAGGTTAATTAATCTCTTCGGCCTCCTATTCTCTTCTAAATCAACCCTGGACCACTCCGACAATCCTCCTTCTACTTCTTCTCCTCTAAGATGTTCCATGACTTTACCTATGATTTCATTTGACTAGGTGCATGGACTTCTGAAGTCTATGAACGTAAGGAAGGCAAGCTGCCCGAATGTCATTCCTTCCCCAGTTTTAAGGGAGTGTGCCACTGAGCTGGCTCCGTCCCTCTCTATGCCTCAATACTAGTACTTCCCCTCAGTGTTGGAAGCGCGCATAGGTCCAACCTATTTCGAAGAAAGGTAGCCGCTCTGATTCTTCCAACTATTGTATTAGCTTTCATCAAATATGAAAGCAAGTTAGATATAGGAAAAATAATAACCTTATGACGTCACTTAGTTTAGGGAATAAATTTTTAAATGAATTGTAATTTATATAAGGGCTTGAAAGCAAAGCCTTCTAAGAAAAGGAGGAGAGGTTGTGACGTCATAAACATAAAAATCATAAGATTATAGCTCTGATACAAAAAAAAATGTATGACATCACATTACTTACATTTTGTGTTTAAATATAAAAGTCAAATTAATAATTCTTACGAAATATTCAAAAGAGTAATATCGGTTACCATGACAATTTCATGAATGCGGGTTGCATAGTGATGTCTTCGATGTAGTTATGTGGGGTTGGTATGTACTTGTATGTGCTTGAGTATGTGTTTATGTGAGAAGAAAAGCTGGAAAAAGATTGTATTTGGTAACAGCTAAAAGCAATAACAGAGGAAAATGAAAATAAAAAAAATAAAAAAATAATAAAAATAAAAATGAAAAAATAAAAAGAAAAAGAAAAAGAAAAAGGAAAAAGGAAAAAAAAAGAAAAAGAAAATTAAGAAACAAAAGATAATTTAAAAAAATAAATTAAAAGGAAAAAAAGATTTGAAAAAATACAAAAAATAAAAAATAAAAAATGAAAAATAAATAAAAAATACAGAGATGTATGTTCAAGTTAAATAAAATATATCAAGTCAGGACTTCATTGCTAATAAATAAAGGAAAAGTATAACGTCACAAAAAAAAGAAAAAAATATGGTCATGACGTCATAATATTTTAAATTCGTATTTGAAAGTAGCAAATATTCCCTCTAAAAATAAATAGGCCTCTAAAAATAAAATGTCACGTGATGACAACATCATGAATGTTTGTGTATGCGTTCCCGCTCCGCGTTGCATTATTTACCCTATCCGCCGAATAGTGCAACATGCGCTCGCTCCCCGCGTTTATTCTGCATCCGCGGAATAGCGCGACATTCGGTCGAACTCCGACGAGCCGCTCGCTTCCGCGAAAGACCCCACCACCGCTAAGCATCTGAGGATTCAAAGTCACGTGAAGTTGATGATGTCATAAGGAAAAAATTTCAGTCACAGCCTCATGATTTCTCGGGCCATGACGTCACAGGGTAAGGTGTTAGCTCATGCGTAGGTGACGTTATCACCGAGAGTGCTTGCATCCTGATTGGCTCCCGGCTTTATTCGTATGTAGCCAGTGAGGCATCGTATTTGACTGACTCTCAGTGCCAGCTTCGCTGACATTGGCAATCCCCTTTTGCCGAGTGGGTTGCATGGTCCTCGCATGGATGCCACGAACTAGAGAGTACGAGAAAATGTTAGAAAAGGTAGCATGATCACAGGGTAAGGTGTGTGCGCACGCATGTACCATATAGAAACCACGTGACCAAGAAAAAATAAAAGGTGAACAAAACTGAAGAAGAAAATCTACGGAAATGAAAACCACGTGTTCGGAAAATTCAAATCAAATTCATGATGGTGGATACCAAATCCAAGATAGCGGAAACCATGTGTGTACGGAGTAGAAGATCCCTTATTCTTATTACATGATTCATAAATAAACATTACGTTATAACCATAAATACATAATTATTATGTAACAATAGATGATTATTATATAATCAATAAAATAATACCTATTTCAAAGTCGAAAAAGGAAAACGTGGCGGGTGAATAGAAGCAATTCGCTCATCCTAAGTATGATGATCAAGTTGGTGTAGTGGTAGCGTGATGGAATTCAAATCAGAAGGTTGAGGTTTTGAATCCTGGTCTCACAATAGTTTTAAGATCTTGTCCTTTCCTTTGAATATTGGAAGAGGAAGAAGGTTGATTTTCATTCAATAGATGGCTCAGTGGTTAAGAAAATATGGCGGGAGAATTCAAAATCAAATTCAAGGTGGAGGAAAAATTCTATTTAGATGAAAACCACGTGCCACGTGGTCAAAATGCCGGATACCACGTGGTCAAGTTTGCGGAAGAAAGATCCAAGAT
The DNA here is from genome assembly GCA_009176605.1 of Armadillidium nasatum. Taxonomy (NCBI): domain Eukaryota; kingdom Metazoa; phylum Arthropoda; class Malacostraca; order Isopoda; family Armadillidiidae; genus Armadillidium; species Armadillidium nasatum. The sequence continues at coordinate 11,016 of SEYY01002956.1, read as the reverse complement.
AGCGGACAGAAATTCAAAATGACGAAAACCACGTGATCAAAATGACGAATACCACGTAGTCAAGATGGCGGAAACCACGTGGTCAAATATAGCTGACAAAAATCAAGTAGTTAAGAAAAAAGTTCTACGGAATTTAAAAATACGCGATGAAGAAAAATTCAGGTGATCAAGAAAAAATGGCGGTCAGATGAGGTCATATTCTCATGATAACCCGTACCATGACCTCACAGGATAAGGTGTGTGTGCATGCATTCATGCGAAGATACCGAAAGTGCCTTGTAATGTTACAAAGAGGCTCTTGCAATGACATATGCCCCTCAATGCCAGCTGTCACTGGCACTGACACACCCTTCACCTCATGTTGACATGGAATACCATGAGTATCACGTGCTAGAAACTGCAAGAAGATGCAAGAAACAGCTATAAATGGGATTCAGGAAAGAGCATAAGTTAAGCCCTGGAACTAGCACATGAGGACCATGAGTGCTAAATTAGAGATGGCACATTCCTGATGGCACTGACCGTGGGAAAAAAGGTCAAAAGTGGGCTGATCTTAAAGGATTAAATACCAAAAAGAGAAGGGATTAAGGGATAAACAAAATTAATTAGGAGATTGTACGGATTATTTATAAGATTATCGGATTAAATATCGGATTATCCGATTAATCGTATTAGAAATGCCTTACGAAATAGCGTGGATGGGGAGGGGAGGACTCCCTCCCCCAATTTAATGTTGCATGCAACAGTGCCAGTGTCATGCAACAATTCCGGTGTCAGTGCGTCTCTTCAAGATTATTCCCATATATATATATATATATATATATATATATATATATATATATATATATATATATATATATATATATATATATATATATATATATAATATATATTATATATTAAAAGGAAAAAATACGAATTTATTTTTGTTGTCTTGAAGAGACGCACTGACACTGGCATTGTTGCATGACACTGGCACTGTTGCATGCAACATTAAATTGGGGGCGGGAGTCCTCCCCTCCCCATCCACGCTATTTCGTAAGGCATTTCTAATACGATTAATCGGATAATCCGATATTTAATCGATAATCTTATAATTAATCCGTACAATCTCCTAATTAATTTTGTTTATCCCTTAATCCCTTAATCCCCCCCTTTTTGGCCACTTAACCCTTTAAGCCAGCCCACTTTTGACCTTTTTTCCCACGGTCAGTGCCATCAGGCATGTGCCATCTCTAATTTAGCACTCATGGCCCTCATGTGCTAGTTCCAGAGCTAAACTTATGCTCTTTCCTGAATCCCATTTATATCTGTTTCTTGCATCTTCTTGCAGTTTCTAGCACTTTCTAGCACCTGATACTCATGGTAGGACATGTCAACATGAGGTGAAGGGTGTGTCAGTGCCAGTGACAGCTGGCATTGAGGGACATGTGTCATTGCAAGAGCCTCTTTGTAACATTAAAAGGCACTTTCGGTATCTGCGCATGCATGCATGCACACACACCTTATCCTGTGAGGTCATGGCACGGGTTATCATGAGAATATGACCTCATCTGACCGCCATTTTTTCTTGATCACCTGAATTTTTCTTCATCGCGTATTTTTTAAATTTCCGTAGAACTTTTTTCTTAACTACTTGATTTTTGTCAGCTATATTGACCACGTGGTTTCCACCATCTTGACTACGTGGTATTCGTCATTTTGATCACGTGGTTTTCGTCATTTTGAATTTCTGTCCGCTATCTTGGATCTTTCTTCCGCAAACTTGACCACGTGGTATCCGGCATTTTGAGCACGTGGTTTTCATCTAAATAGAATTCTTCCTCCACCTTGAATTTGATTTTGAATTCTCCCGCCATATTTTCTTAACCACTGAGCCATCTATTGAATGAAAATCAACCTTCTTCCTCTTCCAATATTCAAAGGAAAGGACAAGATCTTAAAACTATTGTGAGACCAGGATTCAAAACCTCAACCTTCTGATTTGAATTACATCACGTACCACTACACCAACTTGATCATCATATATTAGGATGAACGAATTGCTCTACTCATCCGCCACGTTTTCCTTTTTCGACTTTGAAATAGGTATTATTTTATTGATTATATAATAATCATCTATTGTTACATAACAATTATGTATTTATGGTTATTACGTAATGTTTATTTATGAATCATGTAATAAGAATAAGGGATCTTCTACTCCGTACACACATGGTTTCCGCTATCTTGGATTTGGTATCCACCATCATGAATTTGATTTGAATTTTCCGAACACGTGGTTTTCATTTCCGTAGATTTTCTTCTGCAGTTTTGTTCACCTTTTATTTTTTCTTGGTCACGTGGTTTGTATATGGTACATGCGTGCGCACACACCTTACCCTGTGATCATGCTACCTTTTCTAACATTTTCTCGTACTCTCTAGTTCGTGGCATCCATGCGAGGCCATGCAACCCACTCGGCAAAAGGGGATTGCCAATGTCAGCGAAGCTGGCACTGAGAGTCAGTCAAATACGATGCCTCACTGGCTACATACGGATACAGCCGGGAGCCAATCAGGATGCAAGTACTCTCGGTGATAACGTCACCTACGCATGCACTACTAACACCTTACCCTGTGACGTCATGGCACGAGAAATCATGAGACTGTGACTGAAAGTTTTTCCTTATGACATCATTAACTTCACGTGACTTTGAATCCTCAGATGCTTATTCGCGGTGGGGTCTTTCACGGACGCGAGCGGCTCTTCGGAGCTCGACCGAATGTTGCGCTATCCCGCGGACGCAGAATAAACGCGGGGAGCGAGCGCATGTTACACTATTCGGCGGACGAGGTAAATAATGCACCACGGCGCGGGAACTCATACACAAACATTCATGATGTTGTCATCACGTGACATTTTATTTTAGAGGCATATTTATTTTTAGAGGGAATATTTGCCACTTTCAAATACGAATTTAAAATATTATGACGTCATGATCATATTTTTTTCTTTTTTTTGTGACGTTATACTTTTCCATTATTTATTAGCATTGAAGTCCTGACTTGATATATTTTATTTAACTTGAACATACATCTCTGTATTTTTTATTTATTTTTCATTATTTTTATTTTTTATTTTTTTTTTTTTTTTAATTTATTTTTTTTAAAAAAAAAAAAAATTTTCTTTTTCTTTTTCTTTTTCTTTTTTTTTTATTTTTTCATTTTTATTTTTATTATTTTTTTATTTTTTTTATTTTTATTTTTCCTCTGTTATTGCTTTTAGCTGTTACCAAATACAATCTTTTTCAGCTTCTTCTTCTCACATAAACACATACTCAAGCACATACAAACCCACATAACTACATCGAAGACATCACTATGCAACCCGCATTCATGAAATTGTCATGGTAACCGATATTACTCTTTTGAATATTTCGTAAGAATTATTAATTTGACTTTTATATTTAAACACAAAATTAATTAAACACAAAATGTAAGTAATGTGATGTCATACATTTTTTTTTGTATCAGTTATAATCTTATGATTTTTATGTTTAAGACGTCACAACCTTTCCTCCTTTTCTTAGAAGGCTTTGCTTTCAAGCCCTTATATGAATTACAATCCATTTAAAAATTTATTCCACAAACTAAATGACGTCATAAGGTTATTATTTTTCCTATATCTAACATGCTTTCATATTTGATGAAAGCTAATACAATAGTTGGAAGAATCAGAGCGGCTACCTTTCTTCGAAATAGGTTGGACCTATGCGCACTTCCAACACTGAGGGGAAGTACTAGTATTGAGGCATAGAGAGAAAGTTGAAGAGGGACGGAAGCCAGCTCAGTGGCACACTCCCTTAAAACTGGGGGAGGAATGACATTCGGGCAGCTTGCCTTCCTTACGTTCATAGACTTCAGAAGTCCATGCACCTGGTCAAATGAAATCACAGGTAAAGTCATGGGACATCTTAGAGGAGAAGAAGTAGAAGGAGGATTGTCGGAGTGGTCCAGGGTTGAATTAGAAGAGAATAGGAGGCCGAAGAGATTAACCTTTTCAGTTGAAGTATTAACAACAGAACCATCAGAGCGAATAAGGGGAGGAAAGGAAAATTTACAGAAATTGTTGGAGATGTTTTTGGCAAGAGGCCAGAAAGATTTTTCAGTAGGAGAATTTAGGAACTCAGCACACCTTCGTTTGGTGAAAGTCTGCTTTGATAGTCGAAGAATATCCCTGCAACTATTCCGAGCTGAATGAAAATTAGCGAGAGTGATAGGAGAAAGAGAATTTTTCCACTCCGAACCATGGAATTTGAGGAGAGAAAGATTTAGTTGAATATGGGATGAACCTGCCTATCCCATAAATGATTACGGCCCCCACCTTATCGGTAGAGACCGAAGCGTCTTCAGAGAAAAAGCAGTCACTCTAGGAATAGTTAGTCTAGAAGCAACGCAAGCCCTCAAGTCAGCCCGATCAAAGTTCCAGAAGATACGCTTAAAGCAGAATGAAGCAGTTGGAGAGAAAGCATGAAAATTAAGACAAATTATATTGTGGTCAGAGTTACCAATAGGTGCGAAGATAGCGTATTTTTAGAGAGAACTAGTAAAGAAATATAAATAAAGAATGTTCAAGAATTGGTTGGACGATCTGGAATGTGTTGGTTCTTTAATCAGCTGCTCCAGATCGTTGAAAATGCTGAATAATTCGGCCTTCTCTCCCCTGAATCAGTATGAAAGGAACCTAACCTTTCTGTGTTGTGTACATTGAAATCCCTTAAATAGGGACCTCAGTATTTGGATGTGAAGACGTAACAATCTCGTGAGAAGTAGTTAGGTACTCAAAAAGGTAGAAAAATCTGTTCTGTTGGGAGTATAGTAGCAGAAGCACAAGATTATTGAAGTGGTAGGAAGAAAGATTTTTAGTCACAGAACAGCAAAGTTAGGAGACTCAAGATTCACAAGGCGTGTTACCGGAGTGATGGTGTTAACGTAGGCACAAACTCGACCCTTAGAACGGAAATTAGGAAATAAGTATGTTAAAGTTTTCACGTCATTTGAATATTTCTGCTTGGTACTAGTATAAAATTTAGCCTTATGTTCAAGTGTAAACGATACAGATATATTTGGTTACATTTGTGGTTGTTAAACAAACTATTACAGGTTTTGTTAAGCATGTATGCTATGAATATTTTGGTATACTGATATGTGATAAGAAAAAAAACATAGGCACCTCATGCAGTTTTCCGTATATGAGTCGAGGCGTAAAGACTTTGGAGTAAAGGTAAGAAGTCCTCCATGCTCTTTCCTACTCCAATGGTTTGTAGAGAACCTCAGAACCATTACGATGACTGTTATTTCTGCTTGACAATATAATGTAAAAAACAAGAAAAATGTATTCCAACCTACCCTCAGCCGTTCGACCTATACCTCATAATCAATCACTGCCTGTCCGTTCCCACTCTCGTTACTAGAGGTAGAGTATAAGTCACACGATAAAGGAATTTTAGATAAAAGTAGTGAAAGAAATGATCATTATACTAGAGAGGAAGATGATAGTAGCTTTTCAACATTTAACCAGAAAGAGCTCAATGATTTATTACGCGATTTTTATTTGTCAAAAGAAAAAGCTGAACTTCTTTTTTCGAAATTTGAAATGAAAACATAGGTTATCACCAGAAATAACATTTGCCTTGTATAAACATCGAGAAAGGGAATTACTCGCATATTTTTTTGAAGATCACCTAGTGTGCTGCAAGAATGTACATGACCAAATGACATATTTCAGTATAAATAATCATTAGCCCTCAGAATGGAGACTGCTTATAGATTCAAGAAAACGAAGCTTAAAAGGTGTACTACTTCTTAAAGGTAATGTACATCCATTAATTCCTGTAGCACACTTGGTAAATTTAATAGAAACATACTAAAATATTACATTTATGCTGGATAAAGTCAAATATAATGATTTTGGAGATGGCTTCTGTGGGGAAATTTGAAGGTTATAGGCAAGGTACCAGGAGTTCAAGCTGGTAACACAAAATATGAATGTTTTCTATTTTTTTCTATGTCGTGACAACAAAATCACTGGAAAAGGAAACATTGGCCCCTACGTAAAACTATTGCTCCTGGTACCCAAAACGTACTCCACGAATCGCTTGTCGATCCGAAAAATTTTTTTTTCTGAAACTGTAAGCCTCCACTTCACATTAAATAAGAAAATGTAAAGTAATTCGTGAAAGTCTTCGATAAGGAGAGTGCTTGCTTGCAGAATATGTGTCAGAATTCTCTTCTATTAAAGCTATTATTATTGTTATTATATTATCATTTTTATTTTAGTTCTTTTTTAACAACTACTAGTAAAAGTAGCCACAATCATTATTCTCGCTGGGAGTAATGTAACTGATTTTAATTATTAGTGTAACTGATATTACAAACCACTTTATTGCAATCAATATGGAATGATTAAAGTCATACTCAATAAAATATATTTATAGAAGGAAAATTACTATTAAAAGTTTTATCCTCTTTAATGTTAGTCTATATTTTTTGAATAAAAAAATGCTTAAAAACATAAAGTATTATTAGAATCCATGCAACTTCCATGGATATTATTATTATTATCGTTACTGTTATAATGATTGACAATTATTATTTTTACTGTCATAATGTTTTATTTTTGTTATTTTTATTTTTTTATTATTATCCTTATTATAATTATTGTTATAATCATTGACTATTATTATTTGTTCTGTCATAATGTTTTATTATTTTAATTATTATTTTTACATTTGTAATGACTAATTATTTTTATTCTTATTGTTATTACTATTTATTATTTTGGTACTCTAATAACAACTACTAATAAAACAAGCCACAATTATTATTCTTTTTGCTATTATAATAAGAAGACAGTGTAACTGGTTTTAATGATCAGAGTACTTGTTATTACAGAACAGTATATTGAAATCAATATTGTATCAGTAATGTCACGTTCAACAATATTCATTTATAAAAGGTAAAAAAATTTAAAGAGTCCTATCTTCTTTAGGATTAGCTTATAATAATGTACTTGCATAAAAATGTAAAAATATTTAGTATTATTAGTGTCTATGCAACTTCAATAGATACTACTGATATTATTTCTATTATTATTATTATCATCATCATATTATCTACATTTATATTTTTAACCCATATATGATTTCTTTGTAGTAAGCATTAAAAAATTTCTGTCGTATTAATATACCTCTGAAGAGATTACAATATATTGAAATAATATATTCGACAATTGCTACAATTAAATGAAAAGTTCTTCCTTCCATATTATTTCCCTGAGTTTCTATTCAAAGAAAGGCAAATAAAAGGCGCACAAAGAAAAATTGAGGATAAAAATAGTCACGGAAATTGAATAAATTTAGATTTTAATCCTGAAAACTTGTTGAACACATGAACATAATAAATGAAGATAAACGAAAATACTTTAAATAACATGAAAATGAAGAAATGTAGTATTTAAACTTAAAATCTAGAAAACAACAGAGATAAAGGTAACAAGAAATGAAGATTTAAAGATTTGGAGATGGTACAAAGTCTGCTTCAATTCAACAGATAAGAAAATGTTGATGGGATATATTGTAAAGGGAATAAAATCAATAAGTATTTTAAAATTGGAAAAAAATATCACTTTAATCCTATTTATGCCTTTCAGAGAAGAATGCAATCAAGCGCAACAAAGAGTTTTATGAACTGATAGAAAGCCGTTTATAGAAAAGCGGATGTAGATCTATCATAACAATGGTGGAAAAAACGCAAGACTAATATTGAGAGAGACAGGAAAGAAATTGCTGAACATTTTAAAAGGAAATGAAGTCGAACATATGAGAGGTTGATACTTCGAATAATAATAATAATAATAATAATAATAATAATAATAATAATAATAATAATAATAATAATAATAATAATAATAATAATAATAATAATAATAATAATAATAATAATAATAATAATAATAATAATAATAATAATAATAATAATAATAATAATAATAATAATAATAATAATATAATAACAAGCTCATGTGCGTATCCCAAAGGGATACGCATATGTTCTTGCTGACAGTTAAATTTTTTATTGTAAAATTTTTTATATAAAAATAATAAAATTATTATTAAAATATTTTAAAAAAAAAAAATTTATTTTAAATAAAATTAATAAAATTATTTATTTTAATATAATTTTATTATTATTATTTTATTATATTATTATTATTTATTTAAAGAATATTTAATAAAATTAATTGGTGAAGCAACATATCTATTTTGTGAAGCAACTTAATGGTGTACCGCGCAAAATGCACTTAGCCAAAAATGAACGGAATAATAATAATAAGATATAGATAATAATAATAATTAATAATAATAATAATAATAATAATAATATAATAATAATAATAATAATAATAGTAATAATAACAGATAAATGTTCTTATAAAGTCTGATAAAAGTCAATAAGAAAAACATGGTGTACAATTATAACTTTAGGAATATAAATAACATTCACGTCCGTTTTTTTTTTATTATTTATTTGTTTCAAATAAGAATGCAAAACCATGATTATGTACATAACCTTTGCCGAAAAAAAGGATAATAAAAAAATAAATCAAAAAAGAAATTTGAATTATTAGTAAATAAAGTTGAAAATTTTTATTTATTCTTCGACGAATTTTTTTTTTTTTTGGAAATGAAGAAAATTTTTTTTTCACTTTTGCAATGGAAATAATTTCAATTTAATTAAAACAAAATTAAGTTAATTTATAAATCTTACCTTTTTAATTATTTAATTAAGGGTTCGGTTTAATTTTTTTTTATGATTCTCCAGAAAATTTCATAAAAGCTTTTTTCAAAAAACATTTCAGTTTTTACAAATAATAAATAAAATAATAATAAAAAAATAAATAATAATAATAATATAATATAATAATTAATAATTAAAATTAATAATTAATAAATAAATTTTAATAGAATACAATAATAATAAGTTTGTTCCGAATATGATCTCTCAAAAAAATTTTTAGAAAATTTTCAAAAAAAAGAGGATAATTAAAAGACCTATCTCTCCTCTAAACAATGCCAAATTTAATCAAAATTCCTGAGAAGAATTTTTTTTAAATAATTTTTTTCTCGGAAAAAGACGTGAATCAAAAATTGCAAGAAATAAAATATTTCATCTAATATTTTTTTTTCTATTAATTTGAAACCGGCAAAAATAATAAAAAATAACAATTTGAACTAAAATAAAAAAAAATAAAAAAATAAAATGGAATACAAATACATAGATGGAAAAAAGGACAAAAAAAATTTGCGTTTAAAAAATTATTTAAACAAAATTATTTCCATAAAAATAAAATTTTTAGCATTGTTTGCACGATTTCCTGCAATTTACAATCATATATTGAGGATTCATTCGACATTGTTCATCTTTTGACCAAACCGAACAATGTGAGTGCACATCTTTGCATTTTGAGGGAGCACTACCTGAAAATCGTATATATATATATATATATATATATATATATATATATATATATATATATATATATATATATATATATATATATATATATATATATATATATATATATATATATACAATATATATATATATATATATATATATATATCTATATAATATATATAATATTATAATAATATATAATATATATTATATATAATAATAATATATATATATTATATATATATATTAATATATATATATATATTATAATATATATATATAATAATATAAATATATAAGTATATATATATATATATATAGATTTATATAATATATATATTATATATATATTATATATATAATATATATATATATATATATATATATTATATATATGATATATATATAAATATATATATATATATATATAATATATATATATAATATATAAAAAACCTTGGTTTAACTCTGTTATTCTCGCGCTATCCCCGCAGGGTTGCACCTTCAGGTATTACCGTCATCTTCAAACTCAGAAACTCACGCACTTATATTTCATCCCGAATCGGCAAATCTACCTTACGTAACCTAAAAACTCTTTCCTTAGAAAATGCATAACTTCTGGTTCCTTTTCATTGTCGTTTTCTGACACTTTGCAGAAAATGCCAACTCTAACTTTGGTTTTTCTTCTTTCACTCCTCTAGTTTCTTCTGAGGTTCAACTGCCGTTTGCTCCCCTAAAGTTGAACTCTTCCTCAAACTTTCCATTTAATTCGCCTGAGATTCGGAGCTGTTCCTACACCTTAAACCCCCTCCAACCATTATGAATAAATTTAATTTTTAAAACGTCATTTTCTCTTTTGAGCTTAATACTAAAGGTATGACTCTGATGTATCCTCCTTCGTTTCTCAAAGCTTGTGCTTCCGAGGTTGCAAATTGCCTTGTAAAACTGTTTCATCTGTTTTTTTTTTACTTCAACAATCCTATCTTGCAGGAAACGTGCTCTCATTAGCCTATCGAAAAGAAACTTCTAACAATTATGTTCATTCTTTAACTCAGTTCTTTTTAAAGTTTTCAAACTATCCTTAAGGAAGATTTGGAAACATCTCGGTTCTTCTTCGTAAGAAACGCTCTACTGTGATCTTTTTCCTTCTTTTGACTTCGTCCTCCTCTCTTAGGCATTTAGGCGAATCTATTGCTGTCGCGCTGGACATATTAGAAGCTTTCGATAGAGTCTAGCACAAAGTTTTGATTTCCAAACTTCCCTCTTTCGGAATTCTTCTCTCTCTCTCACCTTTTCTCCGATTTCTCTTCTGGTCGTTCTACAGCAGCTATTGCAAACAGCCAAAGTTCATCCTTTAAATCTATTATAGGAATGTTCCTCAATGATCTACCCTATCCCCAACAACTTTTCTGCTTTTCATTAATGACCTCTCTATTATTGCTTCATCTATCCTCTCCTATGCTGATGACTCCTCCCTTTATTACTCTTTTCATTTTGAAAGGCGCCCCTCCCAACA
>SEYY01002955.1:15000-29329 GCA_009176605.1 Armadillidium nasatum | reverse complement strand
TATACTTACTCAAATATGAAATCATCAAATAACCGGACTAAGCCAACATCCTTCAAGGAAAATGAGGGTTTAACTGCTTCATTTTTATATGCGTGGGAAAACATGTATGTCAGTAAAGGAACTCCTAAGAAATCTCTTCTCATCTGTTAGCTGATAGCATGTTTAAAATTTTTAACAAAATTATGAGGCATTTTTCCTCAATTAATAGTTAACTATGAGATGTGTTATTGCCATAGGTTTTCCATTCATTCAATGACGAGCTTAATTTGTTCATCTTCACTAATGTCATTAACATCAAAAGCAGCACAACCTAAAACCTCTTCAATTTGGCGCACACAACGAGGTCTACTTGTTATCCACATGTGTTTTGTCAGGTTTTCATTTTTCAAAAACTTAAGTAACCCCAGGATTTTTTCTTGCTTACTATGTTCATGAATTTCATCAAACCCATCAAACAATAGAATCAAACGATTATTATATAAAAAATACCTCAAAGCATTTTTCGAAAAATCATTTTTACAATTTTCAATTTTAGCCAAATAATCTATGACATTTTCAACGTTAAAATTATCATAATCATCAAGATAATTTTGACATGTATTAAGAGGAATCAGAATTACCCAAAATCGGTCTTTATATAAATTTTTTACTTCAATTGAAAGATGTTTTAGGAGTACTGACTTTCCACTTCCAGGATCACCAGTTACAATAACAAAATTTTCATTTTCAAAAATTTCATAACAGGTAAAGGATTCTTCATATAGATATTTTTCCTATTAAATTTAAGTCACTACAATATTCACTATCTTCACAGTCTTGCTCAGAATTATTATTGTCATTTGGAAGTGAAGATTCATATATAAAATCTTTTCCAAGGAATGTTATCCAATGGACTGTTCTCTTAGAAATGACATTTTTATTGTTGTCATAGAAATTCATAAAGAATTTAGATTTAAAATTTTGTCTTGTAAAATAATAATTATGTTTATCATTAAATAGTTCTAAGTCTTTTATTTCTACAGGAGAAGAGAGTAATTCGTCAAAGACCGAAGGATCAAATTCCTCATGAAGAGTAATTACAACAATATCTTGAGACTGTTCTAAGAGTGAATTAATATTAACTCTTTTCACTCTGAACAAGAGTTCTATCAATATAGAATCGAGTCAAAGTTTTTATCAATACCTTTTCCTAAATTCATGATGGCACTAGTCGAAAAATTATACATAAACAGTTCAGGAGTGATAATTTTTCATTTCACAACCAGAACAAATATCAGAAAGTTTCACCTCTCTCTCTTGAAATAATATATTTAAATTTTTAATGTTATTCAATAATTCTTTTTCAGTGATCCATTTTCTATATTTTAACTTGGACACAATTTTTAAAGACAATGCTCCTTCATTATGCCAGGTGTCTGTAATATTATTAAACCCTCTATAAAGCAGTATCTGATCTTCACTTTTCGTTATAAGTTTATTCATTTCAGTGGAAATAAGATTATCAAAATTATTCTGATTCACAGCAAATGTTATTAGGTTTAGGAATTCTAAAATATTTTTATCAATTTCTGTAGTGTCAACTTCTCCTGATGGAAATATATCAACGACAGTTTCTATATCAGGAAATTCTTCAAATCGTATTTCTTTCTGTTTTAAGAATTCAATAACCTCATTTTCTCCTTCTTCCAATATCAACTTTAAAGAAAATTCAAAAGTTTGAACACTTAATTGAGAATTATAAACTTTAACAAGTTTCTCAATTTCTTTAACATTTTTGTCTTTAAAAGCATTACAAAATACTTTTAAATCTTCAAAAAAATACTGTCGAAAGTTATGGACTTCTTCATTACTTTTCGAGTTATCACTAAGAAATGTTTCTTTCAGTTTCTTTGACCCAAAATCAATCACATTTTCCCTAATAAACTTATTTAACTTTTGAAGGATTTTTTGGTCATGGATATTTGCCTTTATATCAAAAGGTTTTTCTAACATTACAGACAGAACAAGTTCTTCAGACAATATTTTTAAGTTTTTACATTCAGAATTCTTAGGTATTTTGATGGTTTTTTCTTTTAAAAATTCTAAAAATCCTTCAGTATTCCATTTATCTGTAGGTATTTTCTTGTCGTAAGGAGAATTTTCCTGATAGTCGAATAATGACTCAAAAAACTCATTCCTAAAATTATTGAGTTCTTTGTTTATATTTTTCAGTTGTGGATCTAAAAATGAAATTTTAAATTTATTTTTCTCAACATCAACCACATGATTCAAAAGCATGTCATAAAATTTTATTATTAAACTGAATGAATCATCCTTGATCATAGACTCTAAAGGAATTACTTTGTTCTGCATAACATAGGAGGCCAATTCATTTGCCAACCTTTTTCTTTCTGACAAAAATTGTTCACGAAATATTTCTTGTCTTTCCTTATCATTTATGGAGAGTTTGTAGAGTTTACCAGAGTTTCGAAATAGTCCTTCGTTTAGTATCTCTCTTTTGGAGATACATCCTAAAGAATCTTCAATTCCAGCATTAGTACAAAATAACAAACCTTCAAGTTCTGCTTCTTTAAGATCTTTATCATTGGAAAGACAACTTAAAGACTTTGTATAATAATCAAAATAATACGGCAAACCAAAATAACTTTTAGAGTTTGCTTTCAAATCATCAAAATTTATTTTTTATTTTCATCATTCAAATGTTTCAATTGAATTAAAGAGTATTTTGTTTTACCATCATCAGAATCATAAACAAATACAAAATCATCAAATTTTCCAGTTCCTTTTTTCTCTCTTGTAAATCTGAAATTTTGGAAATTTTCCCTTTGACAAATGAGACGAAATAAAAGAAACTTTCCAAAATCTTTCTCAAAATCTTTTCCATGCAGACTTTTGTCAATAGTTTCTCCACTTTCGTGAAACTCAAAGTTTTCACATTCCATTCCATTTCTACAATATATATATATATATATATATATATATATATATATATATATATATATATATATATATATATATATATATATATATATATATATATATATATATATATATATATATATATATATATGCTTCATTCCTACAAAAGCTATAAGCCAAAATTTAGCATTATCGAGATAACCAAACTGGTTGTTCAAAGAAGTACAAGTACAAAATACTAGCGCTATGTGCTAATTATATTTGTTTGTTACTATTAGTAGTAATTCATATTGCAATATTTGAATATTGATACTCTAAGGTTTTTTTTTTTTTTTTTTTTTCATTGCAGATTAAAAACAAAAACTTATATGAACTTTGAAGAACGAGTATCTTTGAAACTATTTAGATTTATTCTTTTAGTTCAATAAACGTATTAAAATCAATCTTGGGAACTAATGGTAATGGAAAAGTATATATATTATTTGTGATATTTTATTGGAGATACGACTTAATTATTTGTTGTGATTGTGAAATGAAATTCAAATTTATATTCTATATCAGAACTTTTCTGTGTAAGTTTAAGAAAGGGTCCAATTCTTGCAAGTTCTTTCGTATTGATACAATTTTATTTTTTTTATTCTTATAATAATTTGCTTTTTTTGCGATGAAAGAAAAAAGTTTGAGAAGCTTTGTTCTCTAATCACAATTGATTTGAAACCAGATCCTATAGGACAAGAAAGTTAAGTTAACAAATTTTATGTATATTTGTTTATGTTTTATACACACATACGCACAAGCACATGTTTATTTTTAAAATTTATTTAAATGTGGCCTTATTAAACCCAGGACAAATGTGAAAATATCTAAATGACAACTCTGTTGCGAACTCAATCTTTATTAACAAAGGAATTCAAGTAATTTATTTTGTGCAAAAAAATCAAACCAACTCCACAATTATTCATACAATACATTTATTGAACCAAATTTTAAACTATGTCAACTGAGTTAGCACGTAAAACCAAATTACCAACCCCCTTAAACTTTGTCAAAAGTACTCTCCAAAATACATCACATTTAAAACCTGACTAAATCTCACTAAACCTTATCATTCATATACTGATTAACATTTTCTTAAAGACTGAGTGATAGATACTATCAAATATATAGTAGGGAATCTATATAGCAAAATAACAGTTAGAACCACCAGAAATCACTAAAACATTGATAGCTGAGTGGGAGAACACAATGTAACTTAAGCCTTATTAGTTATTTGTAATTTAATAAAAATGAAATTGTTTGGGGTACATTTTCTAGTACTGAATACTCATCAGACTAGTTCTTTTATTCAGAGACTGAATACATGTAATTTTTTTTAACCCAGGTACTAGATGAAGTAACAACAGATCAACTTCATTAAGAGACTTAATATTTGTGAATGAAGATTATTTTGGTTTATAATGTTACAGTTAAGGAAACTTTGGGTGCAGTGATCATTATATATGATATAATTTAAGTGTAAGAACTAAACAAAAGTTAGTAGAAAACAAGATAAAAGTATTTGACTTAAAAAATTGGACTTTAGAGTTAAAGTCAATTTTAATATACGAAAATATATATATATATATATTGGCTTAGGTTAAGAAGCTTTCTGACCTTACATATCGATATTTTGAAATTTCGATTTTAATCGATATCCTTTATATCGATATTTTAAAATTTTGATAGCGAAATTTTAGTTGAACTTTCCCTTACATTGTGATAGGTCATTTATTTTAAGATGAATCTTCAAGACATAAGTTTAATTTGTTCTACAGATTGGTGTCTTCTTGCGTTTTTGCAACATTTTAAATTAGTTCTTATCTTACGAAGATGCAATATATATTGTTTCTTTTTGTACAAAATTTAACAGTAAAACAGGTGTCAAATTGTGTTAGTGTTAGAAAAACTACAGTGATTGACTGGTTCAACTTTTGCCGAGAAGGTTTGAGGAAAATGACAAATTTACAGCTTTTCTTGAAGCAATTGCCAAGAAATTTTGTAACAAGTAAGCTATATATATTATATAGATATATATATATATATATATTTATATATATATATAATATATATATATATATATATATATTATATATATATATATATATATATATATAATGTGTGTATGTGTGGTGTAATACGGCAGTAGGCCTGTATCTTATTGCAACGTTCTTGTATAGGTTAGGCCTGTATTTTACGGCAACTTTGGTAGTTCAGGTTATGATAATTCGAACTAAGTACGCTAGAAAACTAAATAATAATAATTATAAAAATAATTAGAATAATAGGCATACATGAAATGAAAACTAAATAATAATAACACATATCAAAAAATATGAATTGGCATATCAATGTTTCGATATATCGATATTTTCCAAATATTGAAGGTCAGAAAGCTTCTTAACCTTTACCATATATATATTAAGGATAGTGGGTTCCAAGTGATAAAATAATAAATTAAAAGTAAACTTACCAAATTTTACTCAAAACATCTTCAATCCCAGAGTAAAGAAGAATGATTAACTCTTCATGTTGAAGAGAATTCAAGATTTGGAGCAGCAGACCTTGTGAATTTCAAGCATCTGATTATTATTCCTGAAGGTTGATACCGTTCACTTCTGTGGGGAAAATAAAACAGGCAGGTAAGTTGCAAATGAAAAATTAATATCTACAAGAGTTAAAATACTCACTAGAAAAAGGGATGTTTCAAGCAAGCAAAGTCTTTTGTGCCAAAAGTAATATAAGGGAGAGAAAGTGAGGCTGAAATAATTTTTACTTATCACTATGTAAAGTTATGCACATTTTAAGTATACATATATAAAAATAAGTAATGAGATGATGAAAAATTGTAAGCCATGTTACTTTTACACAATCATACACATTCACCTTTCACAAAAAAATATATATATATATATATATATATATATATATATATATATATATATATATATATATATATATATATATATATATATATATATATATATATACTGTATATAAAAGAACCGGTTAAAGAAAACAGAAAAAGCAACAAGATGCTCTTAAACAGCCAACAATATTTTTTTTTGGATGAGTCTACAAATTGCCAAGTGGTTGAACTCACATTCAAGATAATTAAAAAAATGGCCTCTTACATGGCCTACTTTCATCATGGTGTTACAATGGAGGTTAATTTGGTTAGGATTCCTACCCAAACTACTACCATAAATTTTGTTTTTTATTAAGTTGATAATAAATAATAGATGGTTTATAGTCTTGTTAGTTAATGTTTGATGCTTGGCTCCTGAATTTGTCCCCCATGACTAGTTCCTTATTAAGAATATCGGTATACAACAATAATCTTTAAAAAAAAAATTTTTAAAAAATCAATACAAAGATTATATTGCAGTTGTATTAAAATATAAGAAATTTAAAAAAAAACAATGTGAACTTACCTAAGTCAATATTTTGCCAAATTTAGAAAGTGAGAAGTCGTATTTGACCACTAATTTGAAAATAAAAAGTTCGAGTAGATTATGGAGTTCCTTCAATCCTCAGATAATAATTAATTTTTCCTTTGAGGTGTTGTGACCTTTTGCTAGTAACCAGCAATATTTATGCCTTCTTTTTAGCCTTATATTGTAATAATGTTCACATGAATTAAGCTCCCTTTTAGGGTCAAATACATTTTCTTTTAAACTTTTAGAGTCCATGAATTTTACAACTTTTTTACGATTAAATTTCTCAAATATTTATCTAGAATGAGAAACATTTTTGTCTTTAATTTCCCTGATTGTCACTTTAGTTAATTAAAAGTATCTAAAAAAATAAGTTTTAACACAATTATTTTGGTCATATACGCAAATTAAATATTTATGGTTTTTCTTAAAGAATACTCTAAATATATATATATATATATATATATATATATATATATATATATATATATATATATATATATATATATATATATATATATATATATATATATATATATATATATATATATATATATATATATATATATATATATATATATATATATATATATATATATATATATATATATATATATATATATATATATATATATATATTACCAATCATATTTCCCACACTCACGTGAGGTGGTGCCCGTCACAGTTCGCTCACACATACCACACCACACTCACACTCTATCTCCTCTCCCCTCCTCACCACTGCCCTCCATCTCACTCTGTCCTCCGCGACTCTCCTACCTTCGTCCACATTCAAACATCTCCCCTCAATATCTCCTTCGCCCCATCCATCCACCTCCACCTTCCCCTTCCCCTTCCTCCCTCTATCTCTAATCTCATCACTCTACCCACTATCCTATTCTCGTCCATTCTACAGATATGCCCAAACCACCTTAATACACCCTCTTCCATTCACACATCTCTCTTATTCTTTTGTTTCCGATTCTATCTACCCCCCTTAACCCACATATAGCCCTCAGTCCTTTCATCTCAAAAACTTCTAATCCTTTCCTAATCTGAGCATTCATCACCCATGTCTCACACCCATACATTGCAGATGGTAGACACATACTCTCAAACATTCGCACCTTTATTTCCTTTGATATTTTTCCCTTCTTCCAAACTTCTCTCAGTCCCCCCATCACTTTCATTCCCTCCGTCACTCTATTCTTTATTTCCCATCCATCCCTCCTTTCCCTCCACTAACATTCCCAGATATTTAAACTTCTCTCCCCCCACCTTGACACCCTCCCATTCCTCCCCTCTTGCTGCCTCATCCCTGCCCCCGATCCTCATCACTTTACTCTTTGCCGAGTTTACCCTTAATCCCTTCGATGCCCATTCCCTAACAAACTCCTTCACCAACATTCTCAGCTTCTCCCCAGATTCCGCAACTAACACCGCATCATCCGCAAACAACAAGACACTTACCTCCCATTCTCCCTCTCCACTTCTCAACCTAATACCCTTCCCTTCCCTCTCCATCCCCTAACAACACCATCCATTAACACATTAAACAACCACGGAGACATAACACACCCCTGCCTCAGTCCAACACCCATATATATATATATATATATATATATATATATATATATATATATATATATATATATATATATATATATATATATATATATATATATATATATATATATATATATATATATATATAGTAAAAAGTGGTACAGTGGTAAGGTGGTAACCTGTATTGAAGTGGTAAGGTATAAGAAAAGCCAGTTGTTATAACTGATGGGAAAAAATCTCCGGAATCAGCGATAGGCCTGACCCAGCCAGCGGTATCCGCCGTGGGCCTAAGAAACTCAAGGATCTTCCTAGAAAGATCCTACTGACAGGACGAAAGTCCTACCTGGGGAAAAATTATATATATATATATATATATATA
The DNA here is from genome assembly GCA_009176605.1 of Armadillidium nasatum. NCBI lineage: Eukaryota > Metazoa > Arthropoda > Malacostraca > Isopoda > Armadillidiidae > Armadillidium > Armadillidium nasatum. The sequence continues at coordinate 20,992 of SEYY01002955.1, read as the reverse complement.
TATATATATATATATATATATATATATATATATATATATATATATATATATATATATATATATTAGGGATGGAACGATACCAAAACTTTTACTGATACCGATACTATATAATAATATACCGATACTTTATTATCCAAAATTTTTACTGATACCTAAAAATTTCCCATTTTTGCATAGAACATAGAAAATGCAATAAAAATAAGAATAAAACAAAAACTATTTCCCAGAGAGACCTATAACATTTATTCAACTTGAAAATATCTATCTACACTTTTCACCATTAAATACGTCTTCTTACATGGGGTTTCATGGGCACATGGAAATACTCTACCCATGGTCCTTTTCCTTCAGAAGACAGGTTTCAGATTCGTTGAAGTTCACCAGTGTGGAGGAGGAATTTGCAAGTAGCATCAATAATCGCAGTCTTGTATTGCAGAGGTGTGTTTGTTGCATCAAGCAGTATGGGGAGGGTTAGTACGGAATGTCCTAGAGGATACAAGCTTTGAAGAAGAGATCTATTAGATATTTTGGACAGTGGAGAAGGATGTGTGAAATGTCCTCTACCATGGTAGGACACGGGACACCAAGGACAGAAAAGCTGTCTTGTGCCCAATAAATACGTCTTCAACTACGGAATCAGACTTAGACACGATTAAGACTATGATCATAGTTTTTGATATAGCAAAATAAAAAATGTGCAAAGCCATGGTTGCCAAACCCAAACTAATAATACCATAGACTTTAATGTCTATGAATAATACAATAAAGGAGTGAGAAAGAAATGTAATGATACACAGACAGATAGTTACTTAATATTTGCAGGCAACAATTCTTATTAATCACAAATTTCATTTAATTTAAAAAAAAATAAAAAATAAAAATAAGCTATCTAGTATCTATAAATATAAACTTTCAAAAAAGTTTATTGTAGCTAAGTAACTTGTCCCATAAAATTATTCAGTACTGTAGAGGTGAATAAAGAAAGGAACCAAAAAGAATAAAAAGCTTTAGGATTGAAATGTGTTCATCATTCATCAATCTACCCCAAAATAGGAAAAAAAATTCCAATATGATTTATTTATTTTTTTAAATAATTGATTTAATCAGACCAATTCACTATTATTTAATATTCAATTCAAAGCTCTAACAGTTTCTATTTACTTATTTTCTAATTACAGAAATTAATGTTTTATTTTCTTCAAAATTTAAGTGCCGAGTTCCAACGCTAAAAATAAATATTTTATTTTATTTTAATATTTATCTTAATAATATAAAAAATAAAAATTAAATAACAACACAGAACCATAAAATATTTTTTTTTTTTTTTTTTTTTTTTTTTTTATTTTAAAATTTGAAATTTAAATACAGTGAATTGGCTCTCATTCGCATTTTCGTCATTTTTAAACAAATAAATAAATAAAAAATAATATAATAACTTACTTAATTAAGCTAATTAACTAATAATATTTACTATATTTACTTAATTACTACATAGGCGAATAAGCTTACTAATAAAAAGACTTGACTAAAAAAATCAATAAAATAAAATAAAAAATCGTGATTTTTTTAAAAATTTGATTCTTATTTCAAAAATAAAATAAAATAAAAAAAATTCCCAACACTTGTATTATTATTATTACAAATTAAAAATTACATTTGCTACCTTTATATTTTCGAATAAATAAGTAAAATAAGTAGCTTTTGCCGTTTTTTTTTTAAAAATAAAATTTAAAAAGAAAATAAAAATTTATATAAATATTGCATTTTAGTTATTATTACTATATTATGTTGAATTTACAAATCAGAGTGTTTCCTATGTAAGAATGAAATGCATAACAGAGATTGGTAAGCTATATATATATATATATATATATATATATATATATATATATATATATATATATATATATATATATATATATATATATATATATATATATATATATATATATATATATATATATATATATATATATATATATATATATATATATATTTATTTATACCGCTTACCCACTCAAAAATTTCATCGCACGCCCCTGGTATGACATTAGTTAAAGAAGAGATGAACTCATCACCTGGAATTATTAAAACTAAGTTTATTTTATTTCTTGTAAATTATTTTATATGATATCAAAATTTGAAAAATACTTCAATTGGCAACTATGATTTTTCGAGGTATATTTCCGTTAGGAGAATTTTGAATTTAACAGTCCATTGTTTTTTTTTTATTAAAATATGTCAATCATTTTTTAAAGAAATGTTAAAATCCGACTCTTGTGACAATCCAATCTATAAAGAATTCTGCAATGAGGATTCCAAATGTTTAGAATTTTACGATTCCGTCTCTTATGCCGCTTATTTCAATTACATTCTATTAGCATTGTTCTTTATCTCCTCTGGTGGGAAAAGCCAGAGGCCTACACGAAAGCCACAAATCGGACTCGACAAGAGCCATCATGAACCTAAATTTTACATGTAAGATTGAAGAAAGCGGTTAAGTCAGAGAGTTTGATAGAGAAAGGATGAAACTGCATAAAATGAAGGATAACTCGAACTCTCCTTAGGGAATAAGGTATGCGATGTAACTGTTGTAATAACGAAGGTATAAGAGATTGATGCAGAATTTCGACAGTAGAAACGGGGTTGGAGAGAGTTTATGAGGATACGAAAGTTAATAAGAAGAAAAATCTTGGAGGAGAAATGGGGGGTAAAGAGGTGGGGGAGAAAGATTTGAGGAGGTAGAAGAGTTCAAATATCTAGGAATGTTAGTGGAAGGAAAAGGTGGGATGGAAAAGGAAATAAAGAATAGAGTGGTGGAGGGAATAAAAGTGATTGGGGGATTAAAAGTACCGAAGAAGGTAAGAAAATGTTTTACTTTTTGAGACCCACTATGACCCCCCTCCCATAAAGATTGAGAAACGTTTCACTAGGGTATAGTGAATCCATTTTCTCTATGACTTGATAATAAATCAAATACAGTGTTAATTGTCTTATTTTTCAAGCATTCGAACACTTAAAAAAAGGACAGTTTAAAGCCTTTCTGGTTCAGATTTCCAATTTATTAGGAATGTCCTTCGAAAGTTTAAAATGTTGTAGACATTAAAGTAAAATTTTCCTCTTAGTATTTCGTAAGGAAAAGAAACTGTTTCCAACTATGCTCCAATTTAGCAGAATTACTAAATAAGATGGAGCAGTGACATTTTTAAAATGAATTGAGTGATGAAATATTCATGGTGAATAAAGTTATCTATTTTTCTTAATTATTATTATTATTATTATTATTATTATTATTATTATTATTATTATTATTATTATTATTATTATTATTATTATTATTATTATTATTATTATTATTATTATTATTATTATTTTGTGTGTGTGTGTATTTAAAGACTGATACTTAAAAGTATCGTAAGTCAAAATTTTGTTGCCTTTCGATTTGTTATATCTATCTTGTCATTTATATTTTCCCGCGCAATTTGTATTTTCCTTACAGTAGGTTAGATAATAATAATAATAATAATAAAAAAAAATATGATAAGCAATTTTTGGTACTGAAGAAAAAAGTTTAAGAAGTTGTGTGGTTTAAATAATGTCTGATTCACTATTTCAAGAATTGAAGCATAAAGGACTCAAATGTTTTGTAAATTTAACTCAACATTAAAATAATAATAATAATAATAATAATAATAATAATAATAATAATAATAATAATAATAATAATAATAATAATAATAATTCTTTTATATGAATGAATTGATGTTTTTTCCTTATTTTTTAATTTTATATATATATATATATATATATATATATATATATATATATATATATATATATATATATATATATATATATATATATATATATATATATATATATATATATATATATATATATATATATATATATATATATATATATATATATATATATATATATATATATATATATATATATATATATAGACAAGAAAACCCACATATTATTATTATTATTATCATTGAACTGAAAATTAAAAAATATATTTGTTACCCATATTTTTAAAAGTTAATAAGTAAAATAAATAATTTTTATAAGTATTTAAAATTTTAGTAATAAAGTTTAAGAAAAAATTAATATTTTATAAAAATATTGGGTTTAAAATATTATTATTATAATTTGCTTGATATTATTTTGTAATGAGTATTTGCTAAGCAATAATGGTAATACAATAGTAATAATAACGATAGGTTTTTGGAAGGTGAAATATTAAGAGTAGCCTATAATGAAATTAGAATTTGCATGATTATATTATAGTGACTTGCAATGCTGGTTTAAGGACAATTGTACGTTCCTTCAGCAATAATAGAAAGTACCAAATTTTAAGTTTATATTGCTTAAAATATATATATATATATATATATATATATATATATATATATATATATATATATATATATATATATATATATATATATATATATATATATATATATATATATAACGACAAGAAAACCCATATATCGTTATTGTTATTATTATTATTAAACTGAAAATTAAAAAAAATATTTGTTACCCATATTTTTAAAAGTGATAAGTAAAATAAATAATTTTTACAAATATTAAAAATTTTAGTAACAAAGTTTAAGAAAAAATAAATATTTTGTATAAATACTGGGTTTTAGATATTATTATTACAATTTGCTTGATATTATTTTGTAAAAAGAACTTGCTAACAATAATAGTAATATACTAGTGATAATAACAATAGGTTTTTGGAAGGTGAAATATCAAGAGTAGCCTATAATGAAATTAGAATTTGCATGATTGTACTCGTATTATAGTGACTTGCAATGCTGGTTTAAGGACAATTGTACGTTCCTTCAGCAATAATAGAAGGTACCAAATTTAAAGTTTATATTACATAAAGAAATAAAATTTTAGTATTTTTTACAATTTCGTGAAATTATCTTTTACTATTTAAAAAGTACTTAACGTACGTAAAAAAAGGATTACATTTTTAGAATCCTTATCGAATTTCAGGTAGGAAAAGTGTAAAATGTTTGAAAAAAAAAATTGGTTTTGTACGACAACTGATGACGTAACAAACTTAAATTTGGTGTTATACCGAACATTTGTCTACGGGGGGCTCTGCCCACCGTACCCCCCGACCCGTGAGTGATGATGATACTGTAGACAACTTTTCCTGTCGACGATTTGGGGTATTTCCCATTTTTTCCAATTTCGAAAAAATTGAAAAAAAACTGACGTTGCCAGGCGTACGATTCTCGCGAGACTTAAAAATAAGTAGACTTTACTTATGTAAACTTTATTATTATAAGAATTTATTTTTTATTTCCCAATGTTTCCTACCTGAAATTAGACACGGATTCTAAAAATGTAATCCTTTTTTACGTAGGTTAAGTACTTTTTTAAATATGTAGCTAGCTCAAACTGAAGTCTGGCCTATATATATATATATATATATATATATATATATATATATATATATATATATATATATATATATATATATATATATATATATATATATATATATATATATATATATATATATATATATATATATATATATATATATATATATATATATATATATATATATGTTACTCATTAATATTGAAAAACATTTTATATTATAAAAATCTTTCAAAATTTTAAAATTTATATAATTTTTAAAAATTATTCTGTAACTTAAAAAAAAATAATTAATTTTTTACTTTCATTTATAATTTAAATAATAAATTATAAATTACGAAAATAATCTTTGCGTAACTAGAGAATTTTCTCTTTTTGGGTAGGGACCGCTTATGGTCCCTTTATGTCGTGATTGGAATTAATTGAGTAATACGAGCACAGTATAAATATATATGCTAACGTAGATATAGTAGGTAGATGGATTGGGGGATTCATGAACAAAAACAGGGATAAGCCCTTTTACATTTGAGTTTAAATTTATTTTAAGCATAAAAATAAAGATAAAATAAAT
>SEYY01002954.1:12500-21698 GCA_009176605.1 Armadillidium nasatum | reverse complement strand
TCAGGATTCATTTCACATTCAGGTTTTAATTTCATCTAGAATTTTTTTTAATAAGTGTTTAACTAGTTAAATGTATAAAAAAAATATCTTAAATCTTTTAAATGATCACAAAACACGTCTTCTTACAGCGAAAGAACTAATATTGTGTTAAATGATGAAAATGATAATGAAATGGTGTGAGTTAAATATAAACATGACATAGAAATTCAACATGTAGAAACCAATCAGAAGATTTTTAATTCTAGAAAAAAGAATAAAAGAAAACCGTTGACCATAATGATGGCTGCAATGTAGTAATGTGGAAACGTAACTGTTTTTGGGCGAGCTCTTATTGGCGAGAAAAGTGAATTTATTAAATCAGAAAAGCGAATGAGAATTTCGTTAACTTGATGAAGCATTAAAAAGTAAAGATTTTCTCTGAAATACGTAGGTGAATTTGAATACAAATTCAAAAAATTTATATTCACCTCTACAGAAATTGATGCTTTACCTCATATGATTTTGTTTTCAATATTATTATTATTGTTTTTATTATTATCATTATTATAATTATTGTAATAATTTATTATTATTATTATTATTGTTTTTATTATTTTTATAATTATTATAATAATAATTTATTATTATTATTATTATTATTATTATTATTATTATTATTATTATTATTATTATTATTATTATTATTATTATTATTATTATTATTATTATTATTATTATTATTATTATTAAGTGCAAACACCCTAACTCACAGCAAGTAGTAAGTTATACCTCCATCATACTATGTAACAATTTACAGAATGATATAAAAAAATGAAAGATCCTTAAAATTATTTGGGCGCTAAATTAAAAAACTGTATGCATAATTTCGAATTGAAACTATTATTATTATTATTATTATTATTATTATTATTATTATTATTATTATTATTATTAGTAGTAGTAGTACTTTTAGAGTATATCATTATTAAAATTACTATTATTGTTACTACCAGATTAATACTATTGTTAATATTGCAAGACTATTTGTTACTTTACATATTATTTACTATATTTTTATGAAATAAAATTAAAATATTATCTATTTATGTATGAAACATTGAGGCTCAAAAGAAACCACCGTGTTTCCCACTATCAGAACCTTTAGGGAAAACTCTCCAGTCATAATGTTGTTATTATTACTGTAATTTGTAGGATAAGCCCTACTGTAAAATTGAAAACCTGAATATAGCTTTGAGAAATTGAAAGATTATTATTATTATTATTATTATTATTATAGTAGTAGTAGTAGTAGTAGTAGTAGTAGTAGTAGTAGTAGAAAAATGAGAAGTTGAAATATTTTTAATAGTAGTAGAAGTAGTGTTATTAGTTGTAATAGTAGTAGTATTTTGAAATACAGAGCTTAAATTATTCGTCCTTGCTTTTTTAGCTTAATACATATCTTAATTAAGAAATATGATCGACCGCAGTTACGCAAATTGGGCGTTAAAAATTAAATTTAAATTCTTAAGTAAAAATGTTTTATTCCAAAACTTCTCAAATGATGATAAATTTATCCATTTTGAACTCTAATTTTGAAATTTCAATAAAAGTTAAGATTTATGGAAATTATTGAAGAAAAAGTTTACAAAAGGAAGCCAACAGAAACCATTCACGAATTTGATTAATGTGATATTATATAAGCTTAAAATAATAATTTTGCGTAAAAAAAAAGTAATACTTCTTTTTATACACACACACACACACACTTATGCTCATATATATATATATATATATATATATATATATATATATATATATATATATATATATATATATATATATATATATATATATATATATATATATATATATCAGTGGCGGCTCGTGGCTTCTGAAGGTGAGGAGGCACAACAATAGTCAATAATATATATATATATATATATATATATATATATATATATATATATATATATATATATATATATATATATATATATATATATATATATATAATAATAATATGATAATAATAATAATAATAATAATAATAATAATAATAATACGTGGCCAAACTCTATAAAGAAGCCACCAACGTATCTCAAACAATATGATGCTTACAAGAAAACTAATAACATTTGGAATCAGCGTTGAAAACTAGTATGGAAAACAGATTAACAACACCTCACTCTACTACAATTTATGCCAGACTAACTAAAAAGGAAAGATTTCTGCAAGATGTTGCTTACGCATGCGCAGTATCATCCTAAAATGTGAGGCAAATTTTAATGTTGGAAAATAATTTCTCCGTAACTTATAAAGTATTTTTTTTTTTAGGCTTTTCAATTTTAAGCCAAATAAAATACTTCATTAGAAAGACAGGACTTCACCTTACAGAACATAAAAAAAAAAGTAAAATGAAATTCCATTAAAATTAAAAAGTTTGGATAAAAATAAAAAAGGTAAGAAAAATCAATTGCCTCCCTTCGGGAAAAATATACGAAACATTTATTTTAAATAAATACCACAGTTACCAGGGTAACGAGGTAGGCTTCCAATATGTTTTTATGGTAACCATGCATGAACCGTTTTTAATATATATATATATATATATATATATATATATATATATATATATATATATATATATATATATATATATATATATATATATATATATATATATATATATATATATATATATAATATAGAAATAAATTTATATTTTACGCCTTGTATGAAAAAATTTTAAATTTTAAAATCTGAGTTGCTTAACCTAATTTTTGAATTAAAATGTTATATTTTTATTAAATACTAACGGAGGCACTGCCTCCCATGCCTCCCCCCAAAAGCAGCCACTGATATATATATATATATATATATATATATATATATATATATATATATATATATATATATATATATATATATATATATATATATATATATATATATATATATATATATATATATATATATATATATATATATATATATATATATATATATATATATATATATATATATATATATATATATATATATATATATATATATATATATATATATATATATATATATATATATATATATATATATATATATATATATATATATATATATATATATATATATATATATATATATATATATATATATATATATATATATATATATATATATATATATATATATATAGTGCACTTACTAAAATTGCCTAGAAAATAAATCAGTTTTTTTTTAATACATAGCATAGAAAATCATTTAATTACGCAAGTTTTTGTAAATATAAAGTAATAATCAAAGGCGTTTTAATTAAAAATAATAAAAAAGTATGTGCTTAATTAAAATTAAAATTTTAAAAATTTATTATAATAAAATAAATATATAAACGTGCATTTTGTTTAAAAAAGTGATTAATAATAATTTAATATTGATACAACAAGGCTTAATAATTATTGAATATTTTCCCACGTAAAATAAAAGAAAAAAAAATGAAATCATTTAGCGCGGGAATTTCGAATGAGTAACATTTTTATTTAGTAATATATATTAATATATATTTATTAATATTATTATTATTATTATTAATATTATTATTATTTATTATATATTTTTTTATTAATATTATTATATTTTATTAATAAATAAAAATTATTATCATAACTTCAATTTTAATGTATTTTTTTAAATAAAGTTATTTGTATGAATATTTACATAATTATTAATTATTTATTTTTCATTATTTAACATAATTATTCAATATTTACTAGGAGTGGGTAGAAGATGAAGTGATAGAAAGAAGATCATTAATGAAAATTAGAAAAAGTGTTGGGGACAGAACAGAACCCTGAGAAACGCCACTATTAATATGTTTAAAGGAAGAACGGTGGCCCTCTACAACAACTACTATAGAACGACCAGAAAGGAAATTAGAGAGAAAACAACCGAGAGAAGGATAGATACCGAAAGAGGGAGAGTTTGAAAATCAAAGCTTTGTGATAGACCCTATCGAAAGCCTTCGATATGTCCAGGGCAACAGCAAGATTCACCGAAATGCCGAAGAGCGGAGGACCAAGAGTCAGAAAGAAGGGAAAGAAGATCACCAGTATAGGGTTTCTTACCAAACCCATACTGGCGAACAGAGATAAGATTAGAATTGAGATGTTTCCAAATCTTCCTGCTAAGGATAGATTTGAAAATTTTAGAGAGAACGGAGGTCAAGGAAATAGGACGGGAGTTGGAGGGTTGAGAGGTATCACCCTTCTTCGGCACAGGCTGAATGAGCCCACGTTTCTAGCAAGAAAGAAAGGTCGAAGTAGGAAGGCAAAGGCGAAATTGTTTACCAAGCCAGGGTGCAAGCTCGGAAGCACAAGTTCCGAAAACCACAGGAGGAATACCATCAGGACTGTACGCCTTCTTAGTATTAAGCTCAGAGAGTGCAGAAATAAAGTCTTTAGAGGAAATTATAATTTTAGGCATAAATAAGTTGGAGGGGAATGAAGGAGAAGGAATAGCTCCGGCATTGTTTTAAGGTCGAATTAGAGGCAAAAGTTTGAGTGAAGAGTTCAGTTTTAGAAGAAGGTAAAACAGCAGTTGTGCCGACGGAAATTACTAGAGGAGGGAAAGAGGAAGAAGCAAAGTTAGAGCTGCCATTTTTTGCAAAATGCCAGAAAGAGCGTGAGGAAGAAGAACCAGAAAGATTATTCATTTTTTACGGAGAAAAGAGTTTGTGGTGTTACGAAGGGTAGATTTTCCCGATTCCGGAATGAAAAATAAATTGTGTGAGTTTCTGGAGTTTGAAGACGACGGTAATCACTGAAGGCAGCAACCCTGCGGCGGATAGCGTGAGAACAAGTAGAGTTAAACCAAGGTTTGTTGGGTTTAGTAGAAGGGAAAGAAAATGAGATGTGCGCCTCTATACCGGAGAGAATCACCTCGATTATACGTTCAGCACACTCCGAGGGACCCTTACCACGGAAGAAATAATCATTCCACGGAAAATCAAAGAAGTACGACCACAAGTCCGACCAGCTTGCTGCACCGAAATGCCACAAACGTTTCCTTTCAATAAAAGGGGGTCTTTCTTGTGGAAGACTTCAAGAGATAGAAGAGGATACAGAGATGAGAAGATGATCGGAGGAGCACAGAGGAGAAAAGAGCTTAACAGTATAAGGAGAAGAATTAGAAGTTAGAAAAAGGTCTAGAATGTTGAGTTCATCTCCAAGACGATCAGGGATTCGAGTAGGGAGCTGCACTAACTGCTAATGGTCGTTTTGGATAGCGAAATATAAGGCACGTTCACCAGCTGTATCATGAGAACTAGAAGAAAGCCATGATGATGATTTCAGTTAGAAAAAGGTCTAGAATGTTGTTATTCATCTCCAAGACGATCAGGGATACGAGTAGGTAGCTGCATTAACTGCTAATGGTCGTTTTGGATAGCAAAATATAAGGCACGTTCACCAGCTGTATCTTGAGAACTAGAAGAAAGCCATGATGATGATTTCAGAGAAATGAGAAGAAGAGAGAATGTGCTCTGTTTTCGAGTTTAGAAAGTCAAAGAATTTAGGAAAGCCAGTAGAATTAGGAGATAAATAAACAAAACAAATGAATTTAGTCGTAGAATGACAAGAAAGCCTAAGCCACAAGGTAGAAAATTCGGAAGACCCCAAATTAGAGGCACGAGAACAAACAATATCGTTTCGCACGTATGCGCACCATCCTCCATTTTTTTTGGATAAAAATTGAGGATAGAGACAGTAGGAGGAAACAGAATAGGGTTTGCTATCAGAAAGCTCAAACATCTGAGTTTCGATCAAGAATAAGAGGTGAGGCCTAGAAGAAGAGAGGTGATGCTCAACAAAGTGGAAATTGGAAAGAAGACCGCGAATGTTGCAGAAATAAATGAAAAAAAAACAGACCAAGCATCCGGAACAGCCGGCTGCAAATTCCTGGTGGCACCAACCCCATCAAAGGAGGCCACCAACTCCCAAGTGGTGATTTGGAAAGGGTGGATGAGGGGCTTTCTTTAGAATCCACCCTTCTTGGATTCTCCGAAGCTATCAATTTAGACGCCATAATTATTATTATTTTTTTTCTTCTAAAGGATGTGTGAATGAAATAGTGTTTATTTTGTGTAAAAGGAGAGCCTACTCCGTGTAGAAGAAAGTGTACATGTGCACAAAAAGAAGCATACCATTGGGCACCAGGATGAGATGGGAAGTACCCTTAACATCTTGTATACCCAATGGGGGGTAATCTCAACGCCTCGGAAGTGCTACTTCCCTTCCCCATATTATATATAAATATTATATATATATATATATATATATATATATATATATATATATATATAATATATATATATATATATATATATATATATATATATATATATATATATATATATATATTAGGGATGGAGTGAAGTATCGGTATCGGGTATCGGTATATCGGGTATCGGTATCGGCATATTTTATACGGTATCGGTATCGACCTTTTCAGTATCGGTATCGGTATCGGCAAAATTTTTTGTAAGAGTAAAGTATCGGTATCGGTAATATTTGGTATCGGTATTGGTATCGGTAGTATTTTTAAGGTATCGGTATCGGTATCGGGTATCGGTATCGGCATATTTTTCGGTATCGGTATCGGTATCGGTATCGGTAAAAATTTTTGGTCTCGCTCCATCCCTATATATATATATATATATATATATATATATATATATATATATATATATATATATATATATATATATATATATATATATATATATATATATATATATATATATATATATATATATATAACTTCGATAGAGTTTGTAATAAAGTTTTGATTTCAAAACTTTTCTCTTTCGGTATCTATCTCTCTGTCACCTTCTCTTCAATTTTTTCTCCGGTCGTTCTATAGCAGTAGTTGAAGACGGCCACCGTTCTTCCTTTAAATCTATAAATAGTGGTGTTCTTCAGGGATCTGATCTATCCACAACTCTTTTTCCCTATTTTTCATTAATGACGTGCTCTCTATTAATTCATCTCCTATCCACTCCTAAGCCGATAACTTCACCCTTCATCACTCCTTTCAATTTGAAAGACACGTCTTTCCCAACAGCAGTTTATCAATGCAAGAAGAATCTTTTTCTTCCCTTCGAATTGATGCGTCACTCTCTCTATGCTATCGTTATTCCAACGGACACTGCTCTTCTGAGTTCTCACATCGCATACTTTCTCCAGTGAGAAGGGCTCGTGCGATATGACGTTCTACACAGTCTCATCCTTTCCTGTCCAACTCTCCGACCCCAGACTTCACCGCTATGCTTAATTTTCCATGTACTCTACTTGTAAAGTCTGGAACACACTCCCTTTATCTGTTTTCCCAACTTCCTTTGACTAGCTCACTATTAAAAACCGTGTATTGGGTCATATCGGTCATTATCGACCAGATTTCCGACACCTTCTCCAACTCCTGTGGAAATTGTTAGGTCTCCGGCCTTTGTCCACCAGATGAGAGACATGATATATATATATATATATATATATATATATATATATATATATATATATATATATATATATATATATATATATATATATATATATATATATATATATATATATAGTGGTAGCGTGATGAATTTCAAGCCAGAACGATGAGGTATCGAATCCAAGTCTCACAATAGTTCTAAGTTCTTATCCTTTCACTGAATATTGGAGAAAGTATGATTTTTACTCAATAGATGGCGCAGCGGTCAAGAAATAGTTGAAGAATTCAAAATCAAATCCAAGATGGCGGAAACCACGTTTTCATGAAAAAAATGGTGGGAAAATTTAAATTCAAATTCAAGATGGAGGATCCCATGTGGTCAAGGAAAAAAATGGCGGGAAAATTAAATTCAAGATGGCGGAATCCTTTTAAGAAAATCTACGGATATGACCACTTGTTCGGAAAATTCAATATGGCGTATATAAATCCAAGATGGTGGATACCAAATCTTATATGACAGATACCAAATCCAAAATATCGGACATCAAATTCAAGATGGCGAATAACAGATCCAAGATGTCGGAAACCAAATCCAAGATGGCAGATAGATAAAAAATGGCGGACAGAAATCACGTGGTCAAGAAAAAATGTACGGAAATAAAAATCACGTGATCAAAAAAAAAAAGGCTGTCAGATGACGTCATAGTCTCACGATAGCTCGTGCCATGATATCACAGGGTAAGGTGTGTGTGTATGTGCGTATGCTCATTCACACACGTGAGTGACGTCATCACTGAGAGTGCCTGCATCCTGATTAGTCACGGATGCATCCGGATCTAGCCAATGAGGAATCGAATGTGTCCGGATGTTGCAAAATGACGCCTCACCCTCAGTGTCAGCTGTCGATGGCACTCGCGCTCCCCTCAACCTTTCAGTTCCAGCGACACTGCCCTCATGCCAAGTGAGTGTGGCCTAGCAAAGGATGCTACGTGCTAAAAAAAGCTAAAAGTTGCTAAACTGTTAGTAAAAAGCTAGAAATGGCACTCAGGAAAGAGCATGTGTTATGCCCTGGCACTAGTACTTCATAGACATTAATACCTAATAATTGATGGCACGTGTCTGGCGTCATGTACAATTTAAAAAGGGGCTGGGCTTAAAAGATTCAAAAGGTCAAAAAGGGGCTGGGATTAAGGGATTAACATAATTAATTAAGAGGATTATCCGGATTAATAATCGGATTATCCGATTAATAAGATTAAAAATACCTTACGAAAGAGCGTTGGGCGAATTTCCTCCCATTTTTTCTCTTACTTGACACCGGCACTGGTACCCTTCAAAATCGCCCTTATATATATATATATATATATATATATATATATATATATATATATATATATATATATATATATATATATATATATATATATATATATATATATATATATATATATATATATATATATATATATATATATATATATATATATAATCTCAACTTTCCCACACTTGTGAGGTGGTACCCGCAACAATTCCCTCCCAAAAATGCTCACCTTTACCTATCATCCCCCTCACCTCCTCCTCCCTTCATTTCACTCTATGCTCCGCAATTTAGCTACTCTCTTCCAACTCCAACTCCTTCCTCCCAAATTTTCCTTTACCCAATCCGTCCATCTCCACTTTGTCCTTCCTCTCCTCCTTTTCCCTTTCACCTCAAATCTAAGTACCATGCCA
>SEYY01002954.1:0-7500 GCA_009176605.1 Armadillidium nasatum | reverse complement strand
GAAACCTTTTTTAAAAGGGGACTCCTTCTTCTCTGAGCTACAGTCACTGACGAAGCATAAGGGGCTAACGGAGGAGGAGAAGGGAACACTACAGGTGTTGATTCAGAATCCACAGGAGGAGTGTCAGGATCAGAGGGTACAGATTCTGCGGATGAGGAAGATGCCGAGTTTGCAGATGAAGGAGTGGATGCGGCAGGAGCAGGCGTTCCGGAGGAAGTGGATACAGATACAAAAGTGGGTTTTAAACGTTTTATAGAGACCATATCTGACTTGCCATTAGGAAGCTGAAGTTAAAGCACCAGTAGAAACGATCGGTAACTAAGAAAGGACCTTTATAAGGTGCCTCTAAAAGTTTTCGAATGCTGTCAATCCGAAAATACACATGGGTACATGTTTTTAAAGCTTCCGGTATATATGAAGTGTTCTTTGACTGATGTAAAAGCGGAATAACGCGAAATTCAAGCTCTGTTAGGTGAGAAATAAATCTCTTCATGAAACTATCGAAATCTTGCTTGTTCTGAGGAGGGCAAGCAAAGAGGTCTGCTGGACTCGAAAGAGTTTTGACAATATCAGCCTGAAACAATGAGTATCCAGATTCATTGGGGATGAAGCGCAAACTGAGAAGAACCATTGGCAGCAAAAGCAACGAATCATTTTTCCTGGCGATCAAAGCGAATTTTAAGTTCCTATGGAAACACTCCACAACGCTTTTAGACTTAGGATGATAGGTAGAGTCTCGAAGGCGGTGAAAACCAATCACATGAGAGAATTCTGAGAAGAACTCACTTTCGAACTAAGTACCCCTGTCTGAAATAGCGTAAAGTGTCACACCAAACTGGAGATCCACTGTGGAAAGTATACGAAACAGATTTTGCAGAAATGTAAGACATTTAAAAATCTTCCATCCATTTCGTGTTACGGTCAAGTAAGGTTAGGAGGTAGCGGTAAACCTTAGAGGGATTGCCATGAGGAGATACAGCAGGAAAAGGGCTAACAATATCAATATGAACCGTCTCAAAACGCTGTGAAGGGATTTCAATTTTTCTACAGGAGCCTTTGTATGTCTGGCATTGGTGGCACTCTCTAACCCATAGGTAGATGTCTCTATCCAAGTTGGGCCAAAAATAACGTGCCTTAATTTTTCTAAGGGACGCTTTGACTACAGGATGGAAAATGTTCTGAAGATTGTCGAATAGCTGTCTCCTGATGGAAGCAAGAACAAATAGGCGTGGATGAGGTGTCGAAATGTCACACCACACTGAGAGGTTGCCAGGCAAAGAGAAAGATTTAAACAAGTCTCTTTGAGAAGAAAGTTCTGGTCTGGTTTTGTTTATCTCCTAACTTTGATTATCCAAAATTCTTCGACTATATATAAACTCCCAAATATGGTAAATTCTCTCTCTACTCTTTTCTCTGAATCATCATTTTAGGTGAATTCAATGGTGTTCACCACCGCCAATGGTTTTCTTCTAGTTCTCATAATTAAGCAGGTGAGCGTGCCTTTCATTTCTCTATCCAAAATGACCTCGAAAAGATGATAAGGCTCCATACTTGTATCCCTGGTTACTTTGGAGACGAACCTAACATTCTGCTTTTCTTACCTTTTTTAACTTTTATTAATTCTTATGTTATTAAACTCTATCCACCCCTGACTTCCTCTGATCCCATTCTTATCTCTGTATCTTCCTTAATATTTAGATGTTTTTGGCAAAGAAAACACCAGACAATTGCGAGGTAAAGATTATAACATTTCTGTGCCTCATACTGGTCGAGCTTGATTTCAAGTAGAATGATTATTTCTTCCTTGGAAGGGGACACTCAAAGTGTGCAAATCGCATTACTAAAGGCTTGGTGAGCATATTCCGTATTCTTTCCCTTCAACTAAGCCTGAGAAACCTTGAAACTCTGTATTCATGCTATTCGCCAGAAGGACTGCTGCCTTCAGAAATTACCGAAGTTTTCAAAATCTAGAAACTATTGCAACTTTTATTTCATCCAGGATGGAAAAGTTTCCAATATGCAATAACCTTTCTGGTTCTTCTTTTTCAAACCCGTTCTAGTATTTTACTTCCGTATTATCCTGAACTACATTCCTATCCAAAGTCTTTACACCAGTAGAACCCCTTCCCCTAATTTCGAACATTTCAAGATAGTTTCTTTCTCTCCATATAATTTCCAACTATCTTTCTACTCAACTTCTCATCTGCCCTCACCTTTGTAGTTTTTACCTTTATTTAAGGGGTGGATCCAAGTAGCGTCCACTTTCAAAAAATGTTTTTATGTTTCTTGACCGATTTTCCTGAAATTTGCAGGATATATGCATTTTACATGCTGAAAAAAAGTCGATTTCTCTCGTTTTTCTGTGTCTATAACTGTTTGAAAGTTATCTTCACCTTTTTTCCAAAAAAGGTTCACAGCGGAGCCAAACCACTGGTCGAAATGATCTGAAAATATAACTGTATATTCTCAGCCCCAATTGCAAGAAACGCTAGCAACAGATTTTTGATATCTGCTTTAGGAAAAAACACATAACCACTTGAATTTTTTTTTTTTTTAAATGGTGTATTGAGAGAAAATTGTGGCACTGTACCTTCTCCATACACCCACCAAAAATAAAAAATGTTGGAGTTGTAGTTATTTTATAAATTTTTTTATCCAAAAGTGTAAATTTTCCAAATGGAAAATTTTTTTTTCGACTGTAGGTCAGGGAACTTTTTTTTCCTAAAAAGCAGATAACAAAACTCTGTTACAAACTTTTGTATCTAATGCGTTTGTAAATACACAGTCCAATTTTAAAGTCATTTTGACCAGTGGTTTGGATCCACTATTCATTTGAAAGAAGGGAAAATTTTAAAAAAATAAAAACTTTTAAACCGTTATAGATACAGAAAAATGTCAAAAACTGAATTTTTTTCAGCGGGAAAAATACATAAACCTTGCACATTTCAGGGTAATCTTTCGAAAATTAAGTTTTTTTATAAATGGATCCTCCCCCAAGCCCGTTCTGGTACTTTACTTTCGTATTATCCTGAATTACATTCCCATCCAAAGTTTTACACCAGTAGAAGCCCTTCCCCCAAATTTCGAATCTTTCAAGATAGTTTATTTCTTTCCATATAATTTCCAACTATTTTTCCACTCAACTTCTCATCCGCTCTCACCTTTATAGTTTTTACTTTCATTTAAACTTTTTTCATTTTCTCTTTTATTTTTCCCAAGTTGCTAAGCTATTAATGGCCAAAAATTCAGTAAAAAATTTAATTTTCCTTTACATAATAGCATCCAATTTTTTATCTTTTTTTAATTTTTTCACCAATCTTATTTCACGCCTCAAAATTAGCATGTAATCGTCACTATCGTTTTCTTAAATTATATCCAATTCTACTATCTCTCCTTATTCACTATTCTTTATTTTCCTGCAAATAACTATAAATGTTTTTCAATTTTTAATTTCACTACTCATGTAACTTATACATTCCCATTTCTCTAACGTCCTCCGTTTACCTCTATCCTTCTTCTACCAAAATTTGATCGAATATACCCCCTCTTGCAGCTTATGTATTAAAGTTCACGTCCTTCAACATTTGACTTACCTAGTCAAACAGGTCAATTCACTAATACATGTATATATGTGTATACTCCTTTTATTTACCATTTTGTTCTTACCTTTAGCCCAAAAGTCCCTATTGTCCCTGTTACTTCTATATCATCAACCCTTACATTTAAATCGATAAACAAGCAAACTTTCTCATTTCTATAAAAACTACCAAAAAATTTGTTTAGTTTTTCTCAAAATATCCCCTAATTCCTACGTACTGTCCCTTTTGGGGGCAAATGTATAAATTTCAACATTACTCGCATTAACCTTGAAGAAATAATAAATTTACTTCCTGTGATATACCTCCGTTATTCTCCTTCATTATTACTGAAACATCTCTCTCCCTGACCCATTTTCATCCAGGAGACTGAATCCCAATAGCTTTCAAACCATTCTTCTCGCTTACCATTCAGTTTAGTCTCATTGAAAGCTCATATGTCCAGTTCCCCTCTCTTTGCCTTCTTATATATATAAATATATATATATATATATATATATATATATATATATATATATATAATATATATATATATATATATATATATATATATATATATATATATATATATATATATATATATTATTTCTATGTTTCCCTAGTCATTCACACCTTTTTCATTTAAGTAAGTAATATTTTTCAAAACCCCTTCAATATTTCCTCTTTTCAATGATTTCTCCAATGTGTTTTTTTAATGGCTTATTCGTTATGCATCCTCAAAGTCCGCATTTTATGAATGCGGATAAAAATGTGGAAAAATCGTTAATGTAGGTTGTGACATACTTCAGTATATATATATATATAATATATATATATATATATATATATATATATATATATATATATATATATATAATATATATATATATATTAATATAATATATATATAATATATATATATATATATAATCAGTAGTGACAGACATATGCAGAATTTTGTTGAATATTTATGAATGCATTTTCGAACAATCAAGAGAATTTTTTCCAAAACAAAATATCAATTCCGATTTTTGCAGCAAAGGTACTTAAGTCTTTTACTGTTGTCGTAGTCGGGTTGAATATTTGCTGGGAGAAATGCCTTCGTTATTTCACGTCTTGCGTCATTTCGTATTTCATCTCGTCTCTTTTAAGTCTGGAAAGAAATTTCGGTTAAATGAGAACAAATGTTTTGCTTTGATTACTCCTTTTAATTTGGGGAACGGCTTTTATTACAAATTTAACTCTGAAAAGGCCCTAAGACTGACTATAAGAAGTCTATATCATAAAGTCTCATAATAATTTTATATATATATATATATATATAATATATATAATATATATATATATATATATTATATATATATATATATATATATATATATATATATATATATATATATATATATATATATATATAATAGATAGAGAGAGAGAGAGAGAGAGAGAGAGAGAGAGAGAGAGAGAGAGAGAGAGAGAGACTGGTGGAAAATTGGGAGCGTGAAGTGGACAGGGAAGATTGTGAGAGTTGAAAGATTGGAGGAGAAGGAAGTGGGAAAGGAGTTTAGAAAATGTTAAATTTAAGTTGAGAATAGGTGAGAGGGAGTATAATTGGAGGAATGAAGGATGAGTGGTGCAGGAGAGTGTGGTAGAAAATGCGAGAAATGTGTGTGTGATGAGGAGGGTGGAGGGAAGAGGAAATGAAAGGGAAGTGAATGGTGGTGTGAGGAGATGAAAATTCCAGTAAAAGAAAAGAAGGATGTTTTAGAAAAATATCTGGGTACTACAAGATTGGAAGATTGGGAATTCCACAAGAATAAGAAGAGGATAGTCAAGAGTGAAGTAAGAAGAGGGAAGGAAAGAGCTGATGAGAATTGGAGTAATAAAATAAAGGAAGGAATTAGAGGTGAATGAAGTAAGAAAAGTGTCAAAGTTAATGAGAGGGGGATAAAGGGAACAAATGGTGAAATAATAAAGGTAGAAGGTGAAGTTGAGGCAAGATGGAGGGAATACTTTAATAGACTGCAAAATGTGAGTGAGACGAGGAGTAAAGATTCAGTGGTGGAGAGGGAAAGAGAAAGAATGGGAGGAGAGATTGAGGGGGGATTTCATTAGAATAGGTAAAGCACTGAGAAAAGTGAAGATGGGCAAATCATCTGCTATGGATAAGATAAGTGGGGAGACTTTGTTAGAATGGGGGTGAGTGTGATAAAATGGGTGGCAAGATTGTTTAATTTATGTTGGGTATTGGGAAAGGTGCCTCAAGATTGACAAGATGCGTTTATGGTCTCTCTATATAAAGGAAGGGGTAATAAATTTTGGTGTGGGAGTTATAGAAGGATTAGTTTGTTTAGATTAGTGGGAAAGTATATGGTAGAAATTTAATGGGAATGATAGAGATGAGTGGGTGTAATAATAATTTAGCAACAAGGAAGATCTAAAAAAGATAGGGGGTGTACGGATCAGGTTTCACTTTAAGAATGATCGAAGAGAAAGGTGGAGATAAAAGGAAGGATTTGAATATGTGCTTTATGGATCTGAAAAAAGCTTATGATGAACAGGAGTAAACTGTGGGAGGTTCTGAGTGAGTATGAAATTGAAGGGAAGGATATGAATGGTATAAGGGCATTTTATAAGAATAGTAGGGCATGTGTGAGAGTAAATAGAATGGACACTGAGTTTTTTTTATGTAAATAATGAGTTGAGGTAGGGTTGTTTAACTTATTTATTGGCAAAGTGGCGAGATTGATGGAGAAGGAAAGTATAGGGGTAAGAATGTAAGAACAATAGGAAGTATCGGACACGAATGTGTTATTGTATGAAGGCGTTATGGTCCTTTTGGCGGAGTCACAAGAGGACTTGAAGGTTTAGGTGGACGAATTTTTTAAAAGGTGGTGTCGAGTTGGGCTTAAGAGTGAATGGGGACAAGAGTAAAGTATTATGGATGAAATATGGGGAGAGGGAGGGGACGGGTATATATATAGGTGGGAGTGATGAATTGCCAATTAAAGTAGGGAGGGAGAGATTGGAGTGGGTTAATTCATTTAAATACCTGGGGGTGAATTTTTGTGGGGAAGATGGTAGGGTGGACGATGAAGTAGTACGTAGAATAAGAGAAGGGGAGAAAATGCTAGTGGGTTTGAGGGATATTTGGAACTAAGGAGAGTTGTCCAAGAGAAGTGAAGTTAAAAATATTCGAGGGTTGCTGTGCACTGGTGGTTATGTACGTAACGAGGTTTGGAGGTTGAATGCGAGGAAAAGAAAAAAAGATGAGGTTTTCGAAATGAAGGGTCTGAGAGCTGTGTGTGTTTTAAGTAGAAGAGAGAGAGTCAGCAATGTTAGAATAAGATAAAATATGTAGTTGGAAAAGGAGTCTCGTTGTTAGAGTAGAACAGATTTGGACATGTTTGTAGGATGAATGAGGAGCAATTGGAAAAAAAGAGTTCGTTTCAGAAATGGTTTGTATGAGAGGTAGGTGGAGACCGAAGGTAAGTTGAATGAGCGTGGTCAAGGAGCTACTGAGGTACAGAGGGTTGAGCTGGGAGGAGGGTGAGAATTTGACAGATGATAGAAATGAGTGGAAAGAGTGGCAAGTTTATGAGTGTTAGGAATGATTGCGGCATATGGTAGACATTAAAAAAAAAAAAAAAAAAAATATAAATAATATAATATTTATATATATAATATATATATATATATATTATATATATATATATATATATATATATATATATATATATATAATATAATATATATATATATATAGAAGAAAATACCAACACAATTATGCACTTCGTATTAGAGAGAAACTCTGCCTTGCATAAACATCGAGCTCTTAAGAATCATAGAATTGGAATAGAGGATTTGAAATTATTGGTGAACGAGGACAATATTAATAAAAGACAATTTGTTGAATCCTTTTTTATTA
>SEYY01002953.1:22500-27858 GCA_009176605.1 Armadillidium nasatum | reverse complement strand
AAGTTGCCAGTTTGTCTTCTTTTACTTTTTGCAACATGGAGATTATTTTCGAATATTAAGATATTTGAATGTTGCCAGTTGTCCTAAAAGGACCGTAAAGAATATAACACTAAATAAAGAACTTTGTTATAGAACTGTTGAGATGTTTTTTTCTTCTAAGAAAATTACGGATTTATTTATTTTTTGTTCGATATATATATATAATATTAATAATATTATATATATATATATATATATAGATATATATATATATATATAATATATAATATATATATATATATATATATATATATATATATATATATAAATATAACAAATATTACTTAATGTACATTAAAAAGGATAACTTTTTGAAATCCTTTAAAAAAAAAAAAAAAAAAACAATATTATAATAAGTTTATTTACTAAGTATATTATAGTGCTTTAATTTCGAGACATCGTTCGTCTGGCAGCGTCTTTTCCCGAGATAAATATCTCAAAATTGCAGTAGATAATTTTTCGATTAGGTAAGAAAATTTAAAAAAAAATTTATATTTTATATGGCCGTATCAGCAAGCTTTCCATAAGTAGGTACGTTTGAAATTTATATACTATATATACATATATATATATATATATATATATATATATATATATATATATATATATATATATATATATATATATATATATATATATATATATATATATTATATATATATATATATATATATATATATATATATATATATATATATATATATATATATATATATATATATATATATATATATAGTATATATATATATATATATATATATATATATATACTATATATATATTATATATATATATATATATATATATATATATATATATATATATATATATATATATATATATATATATAATATATATATATATATATATATATATATATATATAATATATATATATATATATATATATATATATATATATATATATATATATATATATATATATATATATATATATATATATATATATATATATATATTAATATATATATATATATATATATATATATATAATATATATATATTATATATATATATATATATATATATATATGGTAGATGTGTAAAAATAAAAATGAGAGAGACAAATAGCCTGAGAAGAAATAGAACTAGGATAAATGAAAGATGGGTATTTCTTTGAGAATGATTGAAAATAGGTCTCAATGGTTTTGATAGTATATTAACGTTTTCTTTTTATTTTTCAGGCTTGTCCATCCCTTTTTTTTTTATTATGTAATTAATAAAATTTAAGAGGAAGTAGAATGTTTTTTTTTTAACTTGAACGATTAACTAGGCATAGAGTAAAAGGTAAATATCTTCTGACGCAACTGTGTGTGTGGTGTATAATATATATATATATATATATATATATATATATATATATATATATATATATATATATATATATATATATATATATATATATATATATATATATATATAATATATATATATATATATATATATATATATATATATATATATAATATATATATATATATATATATATATAATATATATATATATATATTAATATTATTAAATAAATAAGCATCTAAAAAATAAATCAATATATTTTATTAAATTTCAAAATTATGATTAGATATTAAGAGAAAGATTTTAAAGCATTTTACAATTTTCTACATAAAAAAAAATATATTCATTTTATTTATATTCAAAATCGAAATTGAGAGAGATTTTTAATGTACTTTAGAACAAAAACAAAATCGAAAATTTTATTTTTACTTAAATTGATAAAATAATATATGACATTAATTTAACAACATCTAGTTACATATATAACAAATACATTTATAAAATATTATGTCATGGACCATGATAGTATTATTTTTTATTTATTTATTTATTTTTTTAATTTATTTATTGTGTATGTGTTTTTTTACAGATTCAGTTTAGCACCGAATCAAAAAATCAACGATGTAAGACTCTCAAAATAAATACAAACAAAATAAAATTCAAATACTAACTATGAAAACAACTATGCTGAACAAACCCAGCAAATGCGAATAATTTATATGAAAAATAAATAATTTAAGTACTTATGAATTTTAAATACAAACATTTTGCATTGCTTTGAATTTATTTCATAAGCCATAACTGGAAAAAAGGATTCTCGAAGATTTAAAATTCAAAAGACTTCACAAAATGAAACAAAAACAATTAACATCGAAATTCAACATTACTATTCCTTAATATTTTTTCTGTCTACTTTCGATTTACCATACACTGCATCTAACGTTAAACCTGAAAACAAAAATAAAATTATATATATATATATATATATATATATATATATATATATATATATATATATATATATATATATATATATATATATATATATATTATATATATAATATATATATATATATATATATATATATATATATAATATATATAATATAAAATATAGAAATTAATATACCGCGTTCATTTGTTGTAAAACATTAAAACCACTAAAATATAACAATGAACTACGTTTCAGACCTAGAACGTAAGGCTCTCTTCAGGTTCCAGTATGAAAGACCTAAAAGTCATTCCTGGTATACATGATACATTATATTGGCCCTGAGGTCTGGGCTAAAACGTGGTCTATCATTATATATCAATGATTAAATTATATATATATATATATATATATATATATATATATATATATATATATATATATATATATATATATATATATATATATATATATATATATATATATATATATATATAACTATATAACTAGCGTATATTTAATCTATTGCTTCAACTTACTTTAGTTTCTCTTTTCTCTTTTTCCAGGTTATATATTGATAATGAGTCATGACTAATTCGAAACGTTTATGACTTAATAAAGTGATTATTATTATTGTGATGTCCTTTTATGCAACATTACTAGCACAATGGTTCATTATACGCATAAGGTTCAATAGGAACAAACCTATTTCAACTATATATATATATATATATATATATATATATATATATATATATATATATATATATATATATATATATATATATATATATATATATATATATATATATATATATATATATATATATATATATATATATATACAGTAAAATTAAACGAAATTCAGTAATGGCAGAAACTACCAACAAGCTCACCTAAGATATAGAAACGAAGTGGAACTCAACATATTATATGCTGCAAAGACTGTTAGAACAGAGAACTACAATTATTATTTATTCTTCAAATTATAGGAGCAACCTAGAGCTCTTGACTGCTAATCAATGGAAGTTAATGAAATATTTAATACAAATATTACCATTTGAAAAATTGACAAAAAAAAGCATGTTGCAATAAGTGCAAATTTGTCTTTTTTTAATACCTACTGTGAATGCAATGCAAAAATATTTATCAAAAGTCTGGAAGAATAGCGGTGTTAAAACAATAATGTAAGAACTGCTGAGTTCATTGACAGAACAGTACTGTCTAGTTAAAGAAAAGAAAGCATAAAAGCTTAAATATAAATTAGTTCCACTTAATGCAAAAGAACATTATAAAATAAAATTAATGCTTAATGAGTAAATATATTCAAAACTAAATATAAGAGAAAGCAGTATACTCAGTTCAAATTCAGAAAGTCAGGAAGATCAGTGTTCTTCACCTGATTATGATGCTATAGCAAAACAGAAGAAATGAGACTTTCAAAATGGAAAATCTTTGCCTTTTTAGAATGCTTCGATGAAATGTTGCATAGGTCATCGTCTAATGAAAATCACCAAATGGAAAAGACAGAGGAAGGTTCAGATATTCTTCATAAAAAATGACATAGAGAAGGATTAGAAGCAAACAAGGTGTAGAAGCAGTAGTTTAAAAAGTAAAAAAAAACAAATTAATAGCACTATATAACTAAACTTTAAATTTTTTTTATTCCTGATTCAAAATTATTATTTTGAGGTTATTAAAGTAAATAGAAAAGTATATTTTTATCCCAAAACTTCTATTTTATGGCCATGGGAGTGATTTGGAATATTTGCTCATATTTCATTAAATTATAAAGCATATATATATATATATATATATATATATATATATATATATATATATATATATTATATATATATATATATATATATATATATATATATATATATATATATATATATATATATATATATATATATATATATATATATATATATATATATATATATATATATATATATATATATATATATATATATATATATATATATATATATATATATATATATATATATATATTTTAAAGCATTTTGAAGTATATAACCAATAATAATTATATGATTCAATATTTTTATTTTCCAGATTCTTTGAAAATAGTACTACTATATAACATGAATGTTATACGAGTTTTATAAATTTCAGATAAACTTGTAATAAAGGTTTCGATCAAATAAGAACATAGTAGAGTTCAGTAACATTTTGTAGAGATTTATAAAATTTTCTTGCTCTTGCTAATTTTCTGGAATTGTCACCAAAAACTTTTAGAAGAATCTTCTTTATCTCATGAATGTAAAAAAGATTAAGTGTTTTCTAAAACAATGCTTGACAACATATTTAAACAGGAACTCACTACCTCTAGGTAGGTGAGTGAGTACATCTAAAGAAGTTAAATGGCATAAAGAGCCTGTAAGCATTCGCTAGATGCATTCTGCTACATATGTGGTTAGTTAATTAAAACAAGAGCAAAAAAGTTCTCTGCAACATCATTCATTAAAATGTGCAAAGCTTATACAATATACTTTGACATATTAGTTAGGGAATCAAGAAAAATCCTGGGCACCTCATGTTGCTTGAGAAAAAAAGAAAAATTTAGAAGCAAAACAACTGTTGCTTGTATGAAGATTATAATCTTAAATGTATATTATAAAGTAAACTTAAGTTAAACATTTTTTTCCTGTAGCCATGACGTTTGTCATCCCAAGAATTTGAGCTACTCGACCAACTATTACTTCTGCATTGAGCATCCTTCCAAACGAAAAGCTGGCAAAATTGCACCCTCAGTTCATTACCCAGACTTTTCATCTTCAATTACATCAGTACCACGCTATGCAGCTTCTTTCAAAAAGAGCTCACCTATCAAGAATTCAGAGGATTAAAACTTCACTGGGAATATAGACTGCAATCCTAGAGGTGAAACTGGTGGTAAGGAATCCGTACTATAGAAGTAAGAGAGACCTAAATGACCTTGGCTTAACAAAGTAAAAAATGCCTGAGCTTTTGCTTTCAAGGCTCAGAGTGAGATTTTTTTGGATGACAGTATCCGAGTGATCATCCAAAGGAAACGTTACAAAC
>SEYY01002953.1:15000-20000 GCA_009176605.1 Armadillidium nasatum | reverse complement strand
AGACTGAGGCCTTAAGCTCAGCATCCTACAAACAAGTACAGAATTTATGTTAAAGGATGGATAGTTGTTGGTTACAGGAAGATAACCATGTTTCAGGGTCAAAGGAAGGTATGTCAAGCAATCAGTTGGTGTGGCAGCTGAGATAATCTGCCCTGTTTACTGTCCAGATTGATATGAAATAGGAACCTGCAAAACCTCATTTCTTTTGCAAGGAACAAATGGGGAAAGGAGGGTATTTCAGAAGTAGGGAAAGTTTGCATATGCCTTTTCTCCGGAAAAGGGGTTAAAATTCTGAAAATCATCAGGGTCAGTAATTCGGCAGTAAATATTTGATGAATAAAGGGTGTGTGTAGAAGACGGTGCAATAAGGAATGAAAGCTGAAGTTCCCACATTCTCCATTGTTCTTTGGTCATCGATAAACAAAGGTCTTAATCCTGTATTGCAAACAAAATAGGAACAGAATGCAGTTTTGAGGTGGTTGATTTATATAAGGATGACAATGCCAAACAAACATGTGGGGGCGGGTACAACCAAAGTGCACAGTTGATATCACATGTATACAGTATAAAAACAAGCAGAGAAAGCTGAAGAATGTGGTAACAACTGATGCGAAAGGCTAATAAGAAGTTTTGTGACAAATTCAATAATTAGGACCTTAGTTGAGTGCGTGAGGTCTAATGGCGGAGAAACTGGGAGCTCATTAGGTTCTCTAGGCAGCAACAGGGATATCACATCAGCCTTCATCTCTAAGACTAAATTCTGCAATGATCAAGTGTTAATCAGTGAAGGTTGCTATTCTCAGACCTTTGTTTTCGGTGGAGTCGAGAAGAAAGGTAGGACAGAGAAGTCTGTCCATAAACAGCGCAAACTTAATTAATCCAATTTCGCCTGTATAAGTTAACATTATACAGAGCAGCATCCTCCTTGTCAACGCTGCAAATGGTGAAAGCAAGATGGAGTAAAATATTCACTGAAGTATGGCAACAAAATTTGAGATGTTGGATATAGAGCAAATACACAACTGTCATTAAAGATCTTACCAAGAAAGCGGACTTGAGAATCGCAAAGGTTCATTGAAAGGGAGACGAAGTCAGACATGCCTTACTTGTCACTACGACGGAAAAGCATAGCCTTCGTCATAGCAGTGGGAAAACCGATTCTCGCGAAGTGCACCAACTAGTGATAATGTCAATGGGCAACTGAAGTTGGCGTTTGATACATGTAGTTCAGTGCCAGACATAAACGTATAAAGTCGTCAACATAAAAGGAACATCGTACTGAAGTCAAAATGTTAGTAACTGTTCAGTCAAATCCAATTGCAAAGAGCATAACGCTAAAGATCCTATCCAGAAGTAAAGCACCCTTTCGTTCGGGGAGAAATTCTAAGACAGGGTGGTATTGAAACGGAGATAAATTGATCCATTAGTCCGGAGGGAGAGAGGGAGCCTCTCAAGAAGATCCACAGTTCAGCAGTTCTAAGAAATCCTAAGCTCCATTAGGATTTTATTTTACACTTTCTCGAGGTAAAATAAGAACGCCAACAAGACCAACTTATCATTCAAGATATGACAAGACATTCACCAGACAACCTGACAAGAAAACTAGTCACCTGTATCGGACACTCACTTAAGACTGTGTAGCACCTCCAGGAGCCCGAATGATAGTCAAGATTCAACAGGGAACATCAATATTCTGCCACTCTTGCATCAAAGAATTACACAGTTCTGGCAAAGTGCGTGGATGCTTATCCTAGAGTCTGAAACGTTACTATAGATAATTCCATAGATTCACAGAGATTCAAATCAAAGGCCTAAGACGGACAGTATAGATATGAGATTGCCCCTGAATGTTCATAATGCAACGCAACCACATTTGTAGCCCTATGAACAAAAAAACTGTCATCTTGGAATACAGAATGACAATTGTTTTGCTCTTCCGTCAGATGATGTTCATAGTGCAAAATGCGGTAATGCAGAAGCTCAAAGAAATAATGATGGGTTATCCTTACCGACACTTAGGGGATATCAAATGTACGAGTGGTTAAAAGGGGCCTCAAAACATTACGAGACACACTTTGGAGGCAATCCCCCCTGAAGATTTCGTGTAGTCGAGAATGCATACGACGCAGAACATCAATTCCATACTGGCAAAAACAAGATTCAACAAACCAAACTATGTTTTCAATCATTAGCAGCCCAATGTTTTTGACGTCACGCCCATTGTAACCTTTGCGGGCAGCGATCAGCAAAATCCTCTTACGTTTCTCGGCTTCGTACGTTCAACTTAGGCAGTTCCTTGCTGAGTATTCTTTCAATATAGGTTGGGATGGGATGCATTAACATATAGTAGCAAGAAATCCTTCCTAGACGTGAATAATTGTGCTTCACGAGCCTTGAGTCCCACCAGCAGTTACTGTCGGTCAGAATCGATGTCTAAAACAATTCCGAGGGAAATTTCCTGTAGAACTGATTCACTGCCACTGTTGGTACATCCGCAAGACCGTACACTTCGAAACACAGGAAAATTCTGCGACATCGGCAAGAGTAATTTCTTTAGCATACCCAAATGTGATCACCCCTTTTTGAAATTCATTCACATCTACTTTGCACCCCATTTTCCACGCGTCATGCGTGTCACTCGCTGCACTATCTCTTCATAATCAATGACGTAATATATATATATATATATATATATATATATATATATATATATATATATATATATATATATATATATATATATATATATATATATATATATATATATATATATATATATATATATATATATAAGCAACGTTGAAGAACGATTGTTCAGTAGAAAAAAAGGGGCTATTCAAAAGTTCTTTGATTTTAGTTTTAATATAAAACTAACACTAAGAGACTTAAATTTGTGCGTGGTATATATGAATCCATCATAGTAGTTTGTACCTTCGTTTATGTATTTAAAGGTCTCCAAGACCTTATTAATATTTTTTATTCTGAAATTGAAAATCCCCTTATGAGGGCATATCGTCTTAAAATGTGTCGCTGATTGGTATAAGGGGAACAATTGGATAGAACAGAGGGGATTGGATAGCCTAGAG
This sequence comes from Armadillidium nasatum, assembly GCA_009176605.1. Lineage (NCBI taxonomy): Eukaryota > Metazoa > Arthropoda > Malacostraca > Isopoda > Armadillidiidae > Armadillidium > Armadillidium nasatum. The sequence goes on along the minus strand of SEYY01002953.1, from coordinate 16,914 downwards.
AGAACCAGGCAGCCTTAGTTAGAACCCAAGTATTCAAGGGTAAGGGAAAGCAACAAATAAAGTGCTTATTTCAAGGCATATATAAAAAAAAAAATAAAAAAAATAAAACTAAAAGATTATTTAACCTAATATATAATAAGGTGCATAGTTAGAAATAAACTTGAAATATTTTTTTATTATTATATATATATATTATATATATATATATATATATATATATATATATATAATATATATATATATATATATATATATATATATATATATATATATATATATATATATATATATATATATATATTACCTGACCCACAGCACTGCACAGACTAAAAATTATCATATTCCAAATTACTTCTGGAAATCTATTCACAAAATCAATAAACACAAACAGTTCACCAGTAACAACCAAAGCTGAAAAAAGAGTATATTATTATATATATATATATATATATATATATATATATATATATATATATTATATATATATATATATATATATATATATATATATATATATATATATATATAAATTACTGCCACGCACGCATAGTAATAACTATATTTTACAAATTGTGTATTAGTTAAATTCATGTACTGCAAAAAATAACAAACCAAGAAAAAAAAAAAACATTAAGGTGAATGTAAATGTTTAAATTTATAATAATAAACATAAGTAAATATTTAAATAACACCTTTGAGATATTCTTTAAAAAAAAAATTTGTGAAAATGAATTTCATTTCTGATTATGCTAAGATTTAAAACTAGGAATAGAAAGTAAGAAAAAAATTACCGTATGTAAAACCCTAACTCAATGGTCGGTAATTTTAAGGAAAGTCCAGACTTCTTAAAATAATATGTTCCATATCATAATAAAATGTAATTTTATATTATATGATTAAATATACTGTTATATGGGTGAAAAATCCTTTGATGGGTTCTTAATTATCCTCTTCGTAAACAAGTCATTCATTCTAGGTGTAGGTTGCCTTAGTTGTGCCTTTACAATGAGAAAACGTGGGTTATTGAAGAGGGATTCTTCTTTTCTCTTAAAAAAAATTTGGAATGTGACTTCGAATCAACAATAATAAGGAAAAGAGGGTGAAAAATTCCCAAGGAAGTACTTAATGAACAAAGCCTAAATGATCAAAGGAGTCTCGTTCCCTGAGAAGGTAAATGTTCGACAGTTTTCAAAACCTCGTTTTCAGGATGAGAGCCGTTCAAAAACTAGTTTTGATTGCCTTGTTGCAGGGAAATTGGGTTTCAATAGGTACTGTTTTCCTTTGCCTGTAATACTGGTCGTAAGACATTCAAAACCTTTTCAAGGGAAGAAAGATTAAAAAAAAAATCTCGGCAAGCCCTTTCAAGAGCAAAAAAAATATTTTTAAAATCTCAAATAAAAATTTATAAGAGAAGATACAAAAGTTTAGTGAAAAGTAAAATGGAAAATAAGTAAATTACTTGAAATCATTCAAGCAGCAGATAGGACTGGGAGAATAATAAAGGGAAAAATATCAGAACAGTTAATACGGGCCACCCATTATTCAAACTTCAAACTTACCAATGGTAACATTTAACCACCATAAATTCCAAAATTAAATGGGGCAAATAAAATTTAAAAAAATAAAATCTACAAATTATTAAATTTTCTTGAAAAAATTTAGTATATTGGTTATATGAATAGTTTGTTTCAAGTGACATAAAACAGAAATAAAGAATAGAGAGTTGACACACAGCACAATCTTCCGACTTCTTATCTCTGTTCATATTCATGAAGGACGACTCTGGTTGGTTATATTGAAAATATTTAATTTTCACAAATATATGTAATACATTTAAAATCTGAGAATAAGTAAATACTAGACAATATCTTATACACTTGTAGAAAAAAATGCTTCAACAGCAAAAACATCAAA
>SEYY01002953.1:0-10000 GCA_009176605.1 Armadillidium nasatum | reverse complement strand
ATTTAGTGACAAAAATGAAATATGAACAAATTGTAAAATTATGCACATTAAAATTATAATATTCACTTCAATCTAAGCATAAATGTGCTTAACAAAGTTCTCTCTCTCTCTTTTTTAAATTAACATTACTAAATTAGTTATTATTTTCTTTTTACATTCCCTTTTTTGACTTTTTAATAGGCTTAAAAAACGCTTATCTTGTTATATAATATCACTTATATATTGCTATCTAATAGCTCTGGTTTCAAATTGTGTCTCTAGATGTAACTGCAATTTATCTCATTTTCTGTTATGTGATTTCCTAATCTGTGACACTTATTGTGGTTATTTTTTGTTTAGTACAATGAACTGCTTGATCAACTTCCGAGTAATCTAATAACTTACTCGAAAATTCAGCAGTTTAACTAATCTGACGGTGTAATACGAGGTACCTTTGTAAAATTTAAAAAAAAATAAATCAATTTATAGTGTGGCGATTTTAGATTAAAGGCTCATACAGTATGCTGATTATGTATATTTTTCTTCATCATTTCGTACTTAAAGGGAGGTAGAAAGGGAAAGCACTTCAATAAAAGACATTTACGAGTAAATTTTCTTTCTATGAGAGGTAGATGAGGAAAGCATTGCAATAAAAGACTATTCAGAAGGAGTAGATTCTTCTTTCTCTCTCTCAAACTCTTTTTATATATTTACTTTATTCCCTATTTATCATTCTGGCATAAGGATGGTGTTAGAAAAGGAATTCCTTGTAGCTATAAACATTAACAAGGCTTTCGATAGTCCTACGTCACCTATAAATAGACAAAATCCTTTACACAAATCTTTATATCAAGGATAAGAAATTAATAAACTTTCTCTTTAGCCGCACAGTCAGTCATCCTGGGTTATCATTGCTCCCGATAACAAATTTTCTCACCTACTCTTCTTAACCTCTTCAAGCCCGATCTACCCAATTCTATATCCCCATATATATATATATATATATATATATATATATATATATATATATATATATATATATATATATATATATATATATATATATATATATATATATATATATATATATATATATATATATATATATATATATATATATATATATATATATATATATATGTTAGTAATAAATTTTTTCTTATTGATGTATTTAGTACTTAATGTTTAATTGTTTTTTACCCTATTTCTTGGTTCTAAGAATAAATAATTACATAAAGAAGCTGAACTTATGGTATCACTATTTTAGCTTTTCAGTAGTTACAAATCCACATTCTTAAGCTAATGAAAAAACGTTGTAAAATCAATTAATTGTTGGGCTTTTTTAATAGGTGATTTTATGTATAAAAAATTATAATTAACATTAACGATTAACGACGGAAAAGGGTTAATTTCTTTGCGGATTAACAAATAATGATTAATCGTCATTAACATTTTCGTTAAAGCGTTAACGATGTTAACTTGATTAACGGTGCCCATATATATATATATATATATATATATATATATATATATATATATATATATATATATATATATATATATATATATATATATATAATATATATATATATATATATATATATATATATATATATATATATATATATATATATAATATAATATATATAATATATATATATATATATACAATAAATTGCAACAAATAAAAAAATTTCATAAGTATTTAATAGTTATATTCATTAATCTGAAACATTGTTTGAATGTTCTTATTTCTACCTTTCTCTATTTTTAACTCATTCTTACTTCATTATCTCCTTTTCCCGACTATCATTCTCCACAATATTTTCAAGGGTAAGGTTCTTGTACAATTACAACTCTATTTTGCAGAAGTCCTGCTGATCCCTAATTACTCTCTTACAGGTATATACTACCTAGAAAAGTTCCTCTAAGTTTGGATCCGGGAGTTATAATATTACACGAGTTCCAAATTCTAAGGTAGATCTATAATTAGTTTTCCTATATTGGTTAACGATATATGATCGAGATGACGTTCATAATTTCATATTCTCAAATTCGTATTATAAAAGTGAGATGAGAACTTTAAAAAAAAAGAAGTTTGGATCCGGGAGATATTATAATATTACACGAGTTCCAATTATTCTAAGGTAGATCTATTTATTAGTTTTCCTATATTGGTTAACGATATATGATCGAGATGACTGTTCATAATTTCATATTCTCAAATTCGTATTAAATAAAAGTTTTTTAGAGACATACTGACGTTACTGGTTATCCATACAGGTCATGTTTGTCAGCTTCTTTGATTGCGAAGGAATTGTGCTCTACAAGTTCATAAATTTCATAGATGGAGGTTAACCAAACCTTACAGAAAGACATTTTTCACTGCCTCTGCAATACAGTTAGACGAAAACGACTAGAGCTGTGACAAATGAAGAATTGGGTTTTGTACCCATTTCTTTGTTTGAAGTTAGACTGAAGGGTTGACAGTTTCCGTCCGCAGAAGAGGTTCACTTGGCTGTAATGGCTGCGCGGACGGGTGTACCCAAAGAAGGACTTTAGGACAGTTTTCCACATTGGTGTGGTGAACGGTAGAATCGGGAGGTAGACGAAGTAAATTACTTTGAAAGTAGTGTCGCTGAAAACTTTATATCTATCAGAAAACAAAGGTACACTTAAAATACCGTTACTCTATGACCACCTCTGTGTGTGTGTATATATATATATATATATATATATATATATATATATATATATATATATATATATATATATATATATATATATATATATATATATATATATATATATATATATATATATATATATATAGAGAGAGAGAGAGAAAGATATTATGAAAGTTAACTTCTTTACCATTTTATCTATATGAATCCTCACTGGTGGGGTTTAATTTAACACTTGTAATGATTAATTTTTATCATTTTTATTTTTATTTTTAGAATTTTTATCAATAATCAATTTCTTCACTCATTTTATCAACAACTTTCTTCTTTTCTCTCATCAAGGACGAACAAAGTTCCACTTGATGAAATCTTTTTGTCATGCTTTTAAAAATTTTCATGCCTCATTCATCCATTATACATTTTTCATTAAGAATAATTTGATCCATTCCATCATTCTTCTCTCCTTCCCTAATTTTTATTCTTCATTTCTAATCAAATTAGTTTTCTACTTTCATGTACACATTACAATCCATGGTCATAATCAACCATTTCCTCATCTTAAATCTCTTTTTTTGCTCTAAATCTCTCTAAACTTTCTCGTCTACTTTACTTTCTCAAAATATTCTCTGATTTTAAATAATAAAAATAATTTAACAAAGATGCATATAAAAAGAAAAAAATGTCAAAAGTTATGTTAGGAAACTACAAATAAATATTAATCAAGTGAATACATAATTAGAAGAAAAAAAAGAAAAAAAAGAGACATCATAGTATAATATTCTTTTGTTAATTTGCCACTGTACAATAATTTGCATATGTTATGATGTCACGCATTTAATAACTAAAGAATCAATCATATTAATATATAAATCATTAATAAGTTAAATATTTAATAAAAATAATCCTTCACAAAAGCAATTAGGGTGAAAATTTTCTTGAACAAAATATCAGTTTAAAACTTCACATGGATGCTTACCAATAAAACTTCACCTAGTCCAATGCCTTCACTTGATTTTCCTTCTGCTGAAGGTTTATCTTTGTAAATGAATAATGAAACACCTGTAGGAGGAAAAGAAACAAATGTCAAAAAAACAATTTAAAAATCTCCATGTCATATTAGTCTAGTATATATATATATATATATATATATATATATATATATATATATATATATATATATATATATATATATATATATATATATATATATATATATATATATATATATATATATATATATATATATATATATATATATATATATATATATATATATATGGTTTTGAAAATACCAATGAAAACTTCATTTCAGTTATAAATATAAACCTACTTTAGGGCAAAAAAGGCTAACATCAATTCATACAGAAACTCATAATACTGAAATAAATATGCAGAGTTACAAATTAATAACAGTCAGAACTTAAAGAAAAATACACAAACTCAGTGTTTTTGCAACTAACAGCGAACAGAATAATCATAATCATTTTGAAACTTACAATACGGCTTTTGCACAAAAAATGAAAATGCTTTTAAATTCTTACTAAGATTTGGTATCATTTGAGTTTCTCTGATCATATAGACACATATATAAAAAAAAACATATACTAGTAATACTGTAGAAGGATGAGATTAATTAAATAAAACCACAGGCACTTCTAAACTTATCTCACACTTTCTTGATCAGTTAAAACTACCAAGAAAAAAGATTTCAAACTCTCGCATCCAATTTCTTTCATTTTATTTGCAATCTTTTTACTTAGTTTCATAGAAACAATAATTAGACAACATATTTTAAATTTTCTTCAGCTTTAATAAAGGGAAAAATAAAATTACACAAAATGGTTGATGAAAGAACCTTTACAAAAATAAGAAAATACCCACATATGAATTTGATTTGGAAATTTTTAATGAGTCTAATTATTGCCATATATATTATAATATATATATATATATATATATATATATATATATATATATATATATATATATATATATATATTATATATATATATATATATATATATATATATATATATATATATATATATATATATATATATATATGGTTGGCCAACGCATCAGATGCGGTAAGGTGCTGAGCAGTGCACTACATAATTTCAGTGACCTGGTGCGGTGCGGTGCGGTGCAGTGCGGTTGAGGCTTGAAAAAGGACTGTGTTGGTGGAATCACCCCAGGTATGTAATGTGTACTTCATATAAGGGCAATCAACACCCTAAGACAAAAAAGAAGTTGTGGAGGTATGAAGTTCCGAAGATGCTTCCAGGTAACTCTTAGAATACTTATTTAGTGAAAGAAATATTGCGGTTCTTCCAATAAACATAAAGGCAAATAAATGAAAATACCACAAATATTAAAATAAGGGGAAAGTTTCTGTTGTGCTGTTTTTAAGAAGATATTACATAGTTGAGTGAGAGATTTTCAGCTAAATGGTTTTAAGAAGATATAGTCGAGTGGAAGTTCTGTTAAATAGATAGATGAATGAATTTTTGAAACATTGAAAACAACCTTGTTTTCTTTGTTCCAATTAGAATCGCAAGAAAGATCAAAGATCAGTTTCCTTAAGGCTGCCCTACTAGCAAAAGGCTTTCTGAAGAAGAATGGAAGGTCTTTTAAAGTGAAAGGAGCAATGAAGAGTGAAATCTTCAGGGTTAAAAGTGGATAGGTAATGAAGTGAAGTTCATGAAAAGGCAATGAAAAGTTGAAAAAGAGTGGGAAATAGGAAAGAACACAGGAATACCGATAGATTAAAGAATGAACAATGGCCATCTAACACAGCTGCGATAAACGATAAGAAAGGAAATTAGTGAGGATAGATACAGAAAGGAAAATTTGCCAATAAAAGCTTTGTGCAAGATTCTATCAAAGGCTTTTACTGAAACGCCAAATGGCAGAGGCCCATGAATCAGAGAGAAAGGAATATATCATCAGAAGAGAGTCATACCCGCGATCTGAGATAAGAATAGAAGAATAATGATGTTTCCAAATCTTCTGATTAAGAACATATTCGAAAACTTTAGAAAGAATGAAGGTTAAAGGGATAAGACGATGGTTAGGGAACTGAGAGGGGTCCACCTTTGATGGCATTGGTTGAATAAGTACACATTTCCAGGGGGGGGAGGTCAAAGTGGAAAGATGGAGACTAAACATTTTACCAAGGCAGGGTGTAAGCTATAAAGCACAAGTTGTAAGAGCCACAGGAGTGATACCATCAAAATAGTACGACTTTTAAGTGTTAAAATCAGAGCTAGCAGAAATAAATGAGTTTGGATGGCTTGAAGAAGGAAGAATATCTACAGAATCATCTAAATAGAAATTTGAGAGGAAAAGCCTCAGCTTCAACTTTGTGTCATTAGAGAAGAAACAAAATAGAAAAAGAAAAAGAAGCATGTTTAGAGTTCGACACATTTTGCAAAATGACAGAAAGAGTGAGGGGATAAAGATCACAAAAGCCATTGCATTTCTTATGGAGAAATGAATTTTTATAATCAATGAGAAAAGATTTGGCATGATTCCTGGATGAAATGTAATTTCAATAAATTACTGAAGTTTGAAGACTGTAATTCCTCAAGGCAGTGATCTATTGCATATAGCACGAAAGAAGCAGTTAAACCAGGGTTTATAAGCTAAAGGGAAAGAATATCAAATGAACGCCTCCATGCAAGAGAAAATCACTTCAGTTATACATTCTGCAAACTCCGAGTATTCCCTCCTATGATTCGGAGGAATTTCCACAAGAAATCAAAGAACAGGAAATGTCCAATCAGTTAATAAAATTAAAGAGCAGAAAATATTTTCTTACAGTAGATTATTTTTTTAAATAATTAATAATTTTTATCTAGAATGTAAACGAAATTTCATTTGAAACTAAAATCTTTAATTTAATTTTGAAAAAGAATTTTGTTAATAAACTTGCTTCTTGATAATAGAATATAATGAAGATAAGTTACATTGATGATTATATAAAATTACATTGTTTTTGTTTATTCAGCAATTTAAAATGTCCTTTTCACTGTTATCGGCAAAAATCACAATGAGTATTAAACATTTTCTTATATTTTAGTAGAAATTTTCAATTACAAGGAGAAGGGAAAATATTCCCATGGATTATATTTCAGACAGTTTTCAGTCAAATAAAGTAATTAAAAAAATGTTTGCTAACTGGCTTAAAATTCAGGGCTCAATGATATTAGGAATAACTGGGCAAATACTGGCATTCCAAAACTTAATTTTTGGATTATCATACAAAAATTAATTAACATCTCCTCCTCCTATAATAATAATAATAATAATAATAATAATAATAATAATAATAATAATAATAATAATAGTATACCTATCACAATTAGGAGAATAAATACATATTTTTTCCACGAATACGATTTTCTTCCTAGCAATACTCCTAAAACCATCACAGGAATTGGTTTGCATGATTTACCAACAACCTGAAAATAAAATTTACAAAAATTTTATATTTAATTTAGTATCAAAAGTGCAAACTAAAATATAAAACTTCATTTCCCAAAAATATATTAAATTCTGGCATACCCAAATAAACCATTCAAAATTTTGTGATGCTCTGGGAGAGATTTTGGACCAAGGGTTAAGATTAAAGGGTGTTTAAGCATATATTTTAACATGAAAGAGCTTAATAATTTTTCAAATGTAAAAAACTTGATAGATGGTTTCTTGCTCTCAGGTATTACTTTAGTTTCTCTAACTTAACATACCTAATACACTGGCTAATCACAAATCTCTGCATACTGTAATTTCACACTGCATCCTTTATTTCGCATTACTTCCACTTCTTTAAAAATCTTTTCACTATTAAAAATTTACTTTCATTTCTCTGTTCCCTTGTTTCTCCTTTTTCTTCTATTGATTAACTGTTTTTATTAAAGAAATCTTTTGGGCAATCATTTACCCAATGTTTGTATGACTTACGAGTACAAAATGTACAGCAAGTTACCTTTTCATAACTATTTACCACGTTTTCCTCTCCTTGTTCACTATCTCCAATTTTTCTCATCTCCTTTTCATAATGCATCCTATGATCTTTGAATACACCTCCTCTCATCAACTATTTTAATTATAATTTTTATTTTGGAATTTACAAACCATTCTTCACATTTTTCCTTTACTTCCTGTTTGTCTAGCATGTATTAAAGGATTTAACTATTATCATTTTCTAATTTCTCCTGTGTGAAAGATGCTCACACTATCATTCTTTTCTGTTAATTTAGATGCACTGCACTAAGCACATGGCAAAAAAAATTCTCTGAATATTTCACTGGAGTTTTTCTCTGCTTCAATGAAGTATTTTATTCTTTCAAAGTTCTTCTACAAACTATCCTTCTTAAATCTACACTCTAGTTCCTTTAATATTTTTTCCAAATCATTTTTTTTTTTTTTTATTTAATTCTTTAGTCTCAAAGTTCTAATTACATAAAATGTATTTCCAGACAAACTAAGGCTTATATTTGCAGTTGGGCCTTTATATCCTCACCCCACGCTAATTACCAAAATTCAACCTTCTTTCCCCATAATTTGATACTATTCTGCTTCATCATCATATGTGGAACATTTCATTTCGTTACACCAATCATATCCTCTCTCCATTCAAAGGTGATCTGCTTTCCTCACTTCCCTTTAACTTAACTTCTGCAGTCAGTCCTTTTGACCCTTTTACTCTGCTATTACGGAAAACTCAAGCACAACAGAGTGTAGTTTTGATGTACAGCTTCTGATACATTTATAAACTTAACTTTTCTTACTTTATATACTTCTGAATCCACTTATAAGTTGATAATGCTTTTCATTTCATAAAGTCATTTTGTGATATCTTAAATCCTTGGCCCTGTTTTTTTTTTTTTTTTTTTTTTTTTTTTTGTATAATGTTAACCTGTTATACACAATAACCTATCAATACATAAACTGCATACAATGAATTAGATGAGGTTTAAAATTTCCCCACTGTAACCACCATATTAAAGTTAAGTATCACTCAGTATAAATCAGGACTTATTCCTGGCAGAATATTTCTCCTTAATCCTATTTATTAATTTATTTATTTATTTTTTTTTTTGCTAAGCATATATATATATATATATATATATATATATATATATATATATATATATATATATATATATATATATATATATATATATATATATATATATATATATAATCAAACTAATTTTTGATACCGTGGAATAATTCTGTAAAACAAAATTAATATCAATCAGCAATACTTTTTTTTAATAAATAATAATAATAATAATAATAATAATAATAATAATAATAATAATAATAATAATAATATGCAGGTGTAATAATTAAGTGCAATAAACGCCAAAACTGCTATCTTACAATAAACGTCTCTATTCTGAGAGAAGAATTTGTGGTGAATTCCTCACAGTAGTGGAAATATGTCTTCTATATAAAGATAAAGATAGTAAATTTTGTTCTCTGAATTGTTTGAAAAGAATTTTAGTAAGACTATGTACATTTTTAGTCAAGAGTCAGAGATTTACAAATAAGATATAAATCACACTGAAATACAAACAGAGATAGGAAATATAGTATCAACTTTTCAGTTTTTTTTTTTTTAAGGAAATTATTGATCGAACACTTCAAACCTCTACTTAGCAATAAACTATTTCATACCTGAGTTGGATAATTCACCCACTGTAGTGCCATATTAGAGGCCACCATTGCTAACAAATACGTAAGAGAACATGCAGCATAGTATGTTTTGCTTGTCGAGTCTTCACCTTGTTTTAATACTGTCATGAGCACTGTAATTTTGAAAATGAATAAATCAATTATTAACAAAACAAGGTATATTTATTTTGAATTAATAAATCAGGGGTAGCCAACCTTTCATTTAGCACAAACCAAATTTTGATGAATGAATGATATATATATATATATATATATATATATATATATATATATATATATATATATATATATATATATATATATATATATATATATATATATATATATATATATATATATATATATATATATATATATATATATATATATATATATATATATATATATATATATATATATATATATATATATATATATATATATTTATTTATATTACAGGGTGTCCAGGGAGGAATCTGCCAATTAAGGGTGTATTACAGAAAGCATATTAAGTGGAAAAGTATGGCTAATTGTTTCCGGCAACTTTCCATACTGTTTGAAACCGCATTATTCAAGGAATGTAATCAATAGGGAAAATGGTAATTGCTTGCAATAATTTTTTTGTCATCATTTTTTTTTTTGATTTTCGATGT
>SEYY01002952.1:25000-29732 GCA_009176605.1 Armadillidium nasatum | reverse complement strand
AAGCAATAGTGCATTACTTCTGTCCACGATAGTACATACGTTCTTATCCGATATACATTTGTTTTCATTTTATAACGTGATGACAATTGAACAAAATATACACTAACATTTGGGTTGTCAAAAATACATTAACATTTGGGTTCGGAAATACCGCCATTGACCTCTATGCATTTTCGGCTTCGTCTACGAAGCTTATAAATATTCGAAAACAAATGACAATCGGATTGTGCGAAACTTATAATTGTTCGAAAACAATCGGATGAGGAGATATGATTAATTGTACTTACTACTAATGTGTCAGTGTATTATGACAGTGGTTACATGTTCATTTTTGAGTTTGTACCATTAAAGTGTTACAAAATGCCGAACACCTATTCCCACCTGGAATATGTAAATATATTGTTTGAGTATGGGTTTTGCAATGAGAGTGTTACAGCTATTGTTGAAGAATATTGTCAACGGTTTCCCCCATCACAGACATCCTAATAAAACGTATTTAAAGGAGTTTTCAACAAACTGTGCGAGACCGGAACACTTCCCAGTGCTGAAAGATCCGAACGAGCTACTCGCCAAGGTTTAGAAGAAATAGATAATATTCTGGATCTAGTAGGAGAAGATCCAACGACCAGCTCACGTAGAATTGCTACACAATTGAACATTCCACAAAGAAGAGTAATAAACCTATACCATGTACAGAGTGAAACACCTACAACCGGAAGATTATGCTAAGCGTATGGAATTTTGTAGGTGGATAAATAATAATCAGCGTGTTGTATCGCCCATATTTTTCAAGGAAGAAAAAACATTTACCCACAACGGCATTAATTACACTTGCAGCAGTCATGTATGGGCAGACGAAAATCTCCACTCAACAGTCGAGAACTATTTTCAACATAGGTTTACGGTAAAAGTGTGGTGTAATATGATTGATGGGTTTTTATTTAACTGGCCCTTTCATATTTGGGAATCGCCTCCCAGGAGACCACTATTTCGAATTTTTACAAAATGAATTCCAGATTATTGGAGGATGTTCTTCTAAACAACCGAATGTATATGTACTTTCAACAGATAGAGCACCAGCCAGCACATATCGCTCGTCAGAAAAAGCATCATTTGGACGAAAGGTTTCCAGAGCGTTTGATTGATTGCGGTGGTCCAATTAGTTCACCTCCAAGATCTCCAGATCTCACAGTACTAGATTATTGGTTATGGGGCTGGTTCAAAACTGACGTATACAAAGTAAAAGTGGACACTCGTGATGCACTAATTCGACGTATTAAAATACGGCAGGAATTATTACAGCAATCAGGAGAGCAACAGCCGCCCTTTGTAGACGAAACAGAAAATGTTTAGGTGTCAATAGCGGTATTTTCGAACATTTATTAAAATAACACTATTATAACCCAAATATTAATGTATGATATTTTGTTTAATTGTCATCACGCAATAATATGAAAGCAAATGTAAATCGGATAAGAACTTGTATTTTTTTACATTATTATCCTGTGTATAATCCACTCCTTGAGTTTGGTCTGTTCCTCCCTAATCACCCATATATATATATATATATATATATATATATATATTATATATATATATATATAATATATATATATATATATATATATATATATATATATTGGGGAGGGTCGAAATTTGGTATCTTAATTCCATACCCTGCACGGAGTTCAGTATGTATATCTGTATTACAATGTGAATTATTGGAGCTATGTGACCCCACCTTTCCCTCCTTAAAATGAAAAAAATGATAAAAATTGAAATTTTCATTACTGAAGATCCTTGAATGTTAAAATACAACTGAAAAGAAACTGAATTCATTTTTGAATAAACGTTAGTGCTAGATATACTATATTATACAAATATATTTACATGTACAAAATTTCTTGCAATTACTTTCATTGATCTCTGTATTCAAAAGTTGGCATAGATTTCTTTGATTCTATTACATTCAGAAAATATTTATGTATATTTTCCTAGCCAATTCGATCTTCTGAGGCCCAAGTGACTAAGCTAATTGCACGTTCCACCCATTGGGTGTGACAAGGAATAGAGGAAAGTTCAATTTGTTTTATCATAGCTTAAAGTATATCTTCATTTCAAAAATCTTGTTAGAGAGAGGTGGGGAAGTGACGGTTTCATGTTCCAGTCAATCTTCTCAGTATAAGCATTAATAACATTGAAATTAATATTATTTGGCAAGTCAAAGTTTCTTATTAGTCCTCTTCATGTTCTTGCATTTATTATACGATCAACAGCTGTCTTTCTAATTTCTACCCTACGATCTGTGATCATTCATATCAAAATCTTTTCTGGATGAGCAAAGTAAGCATTGTTCCTTTGAACATTTTTCATGATTATATGATGCTCCTCCCTCTGATTTCTGACGAGAGAAATTAAGTAATAAAAATTCATAGCACTGTCTCTAGCTTTTGGATGTGATTTAATCCGGAACCTTCCTGGGAAATGTACTTCTAACATGATCTTAATTAAATCCTGGAGTTTTTTCTTGGGTTTGTTGTTGAAACACATAGCCTGAGGATTCTGTTAGCTCTTGTGAACCATCTTGCATGATGCAAAGCTCCTGGAGATTTTAATTAAAGCCAATTCCTTTGAAATGGTGCCAGATTTTTTTCCAACGCACATCTCGTAGAGATTTTTTTATTATTACTGAGATCTTCAACTATTTCTTCAGGAACCTCAATTTCAAATTGCACAGATGTAAATTCAATGATTTTTGCTTGCGTTAAATCGTGACTTATTTGATTTTCGATCAAACCTTCGAAATTATTCGGACCTGTTGTTTTACCATCAATACTTTCGAATACATGCCTAAGGGTAATTCATTAGCATGTAGAAGGCATATTAGCCACTGAAGATGCCTCTCAATATGAATTTCAATTAATTTTATTTTACCATCTATACGTACTGTTTACAACTGTTCCGTCACAAATAATTGCTTTAAGTGAATTAAAATTATGTGTATCAGTAAGAAAGGTGAATAATTCATCTGCTATGCATCGAACTCTTCCGTTTTCAGGAGTGATGGGATCCATGTAGATATCGCCAGGTTCTTTAACAACAATGATGTGTTCTTCATGTTTCGTCACTGTAAGTATTTTGGTTTGATCTATTCTTAAAACAAAACCCACGCACATAATGTTTTGGTGTTGCAACTTGTGTAAAGTCTCTTTCTCAATCCGATTTTTTTTCCTTTCTACTTTCTTTCTATCTAGCATATTCCCTTGGTTGAGGATCCCCATATTTTCCAAAGCAGCATTAACAATTGCAGCAGCAGCCCTACTACTTACGCGGTATCTCTCTGCTGTCGCAGACAATTTGTCATGTGTAAATCTGTTTTGATTGTTTTCTCATAATTCGAAATCTGAAAGAAAGGATGAATCACTTCTTGTCTCACTTTCAATATTTTCGTGAATAGGTAATTGTGGTACGTAAAAAGATATAAAGAATAGAGTGGTAGAGGGAATCACTAATTCCCTTGCAGAGAGACTCTATGCAGAACTACTAGCAAAACCACTACATGACATTTTTGCACGTTCAAGGTTTCATATCTTTCAGGGGTTCTTTTTCTTGCTGCACTAGTGACCCGATCTATTGCACCAAGCTTGTTAATTCATTGTTTTTGTCCAACAAACGATTCCCACTCGATCACTGGAATTCGAATATCACATCTATAATCAGTTCTGCTGATTTTCTTATCAAAGCAAGTACATGTAAATATATCAAATATCACATCAAATGTCATAAGCTTTTCCGTAAAAATGCAATTTTTTTGTTTGATTGGAACTTCATTGAGTTTGATAGCTGCCATTATCAAGCGCTCAACTTTCATAGCAATTGCCTTGAACGATATATAAGGAAATGAAAACACATTCCAAATGTGTTCGACATCTTTTGCTACTATTCTCTAACATTCTTTGGCCGTTGTTGTGCCTTCGATTTCATTTTTCCTCTATTCCTTACAAATAAGTAATGACGAAAGACATCAGTCTTCAAAGGGATCATCGAGGTTGGAAAGGATGTCGACTGACCAAATGAGGCATTGTGAGTTTTACTTCTAGTCGACATCTTCATTATTATTATTATTATTTTTTATTATTATTATTATTATTATTATTATTATTATTATTATTATTATTATTATTATTATTATTATTATTATTATTATTATTATGTTATTATAATTTATTAGTTATTATTATTATTATTATTATTATTATTATTATTATTATTATTTTTACTATTATTGATTAATGTATTAAGATGGTGAAAAATATTTGCAATTAGACTTTATCTGAAAAAGGAAAAAAGGTTTGTAAGCATATAAATAAGATCCATTGAAACTTAACATATTTATTAGTGTTTGGTAATCAATGGGCATTATATGTATTCCTGCGATCTTAGGTCAGTGGTACTGGCCAGTGGTCACTTGTCAAGTGTTCATGACTCTCAAAGGCAAATTAGAAGATAACATTCCTTAATTAAAACCTACCAAGCCCAATGGTTTTTAGTTCAAACTAGTTGTTTGCAATTATCAACGAAGCTAGGACAAAAGGGGGGTGGGTATGCGAGAGATACAGGTAATCGTATGATTCAAATTTTACGACATTACTCACGACGGCATAAGAAACTACGTGCAAAGTGTGGAATTATAAAAAAACAAAATTATATATGTGACATCACACTTATAATA
>SEYY01002952.1:12500-22500 GCA_009176605.1 Armadillidium nasatum | reverse complement strand
TGTGTTAGTGTAATGTTTTGACAATTAATAGATATCAGTAAATGAAACAAAATATATAATTAAATAAATAAAATAAAAATAATGTGATAGTGTAAATAATGTTTTTATATATTAGTAGTTAGTAAACCAAAATGTTCTATATATAGTACTAGATGTATTAGTAGTACTGTTTCGAACAATTTATAAAAAAAAAAAAAGGCAGGAATATATTTTTTTTTAATATAGTAATATAGGTATAGGTATTTTTTTATTTTCATATGTTTATATAGCTACATTGAGTCCTTTAAATGTTCAATACTTAATACTACAAGTATTCAGCTTAAAATTTTGAACATTTTTTAAAGAAAAATAAGGAAAAAAAAAAAAAATTTTTAGGTTTTTACAAAAGAAAGAAAAAAACATTTTTTTTTTTAGGTTTTTACAAAAGGAAAAAAATTTTTTTTTAAGGTATTGAAAAGACAAAATAAATAAGGAAATATAATATAGGAATGGGTCACATTCAAATTGTGTGTGTTTTTTTAATATTTACATAATTTCTTTTGACTCATTATAAGTGCTAATTTTTATTGGATCTCACTTGCTTTAAATAATGTATGGTTGTTAAAAATTAAAGGTGGTAATTCCCATATAACATGCAATGTTTTAATGATTTAACATTTGAAACTATATTTTTGTAACACTCAGGTAACAGGATTAGTATGTAATTTTATACTAGAAACATTGCAAATTAAAATTTCCAATGTTTCTTAGTGGGAGAAGACCATAATGGGATGAACTCATCTCTAGATTTATTAAAGTTGAATATATTTTAAACTTAGATTTTAATACAAAATTTTATAAATAGAATAGGATCTGGAAACCTTTGAAACTGGCAACTATGGTTTGTTTTTGTTTGGTAGTTGCTGAGGATAGGGGAGAGAAAAAAACCGGCGAGATATAGCTTTGTATTGTCTGGTACTAAGATTATAATTTGGCATTCATTGGTATTATTGTGCCTTATTATTCTGAATGGCCTAAATAATAAAGTGTAAACAAATATTCTCTTAAATAAATATTGTTAGTTGTTGCAGTGAGTTTGATTACCTTGTAATGCTTATGTATAAGGTAGTCATAGTGGGAGCTGAAATATTGAACTAAGCCATACTAAGCAAAAAGTGTAATTCCAACACCTCACAGCTTCCCATATATATATATATATATATATATATATATATATATATATATATATATATATATATATATATATATATATATATATATATATATATATATATATATATATATATATATATATATATATATATATATATATATATATATATATATATATATATATATATATATATATATATATATATATATATATATATATATTTCTTCTGAAGATGTCTTTTCTTCTCCCTCAAAGCTTAACACTAGGAAGGTGCACAGTCCTGATTGTATCCTTCCTGTGGTTCTCAAAACGTATGCTTCAGAGCTTGCACCCTTCTTTGGTAAATTATTTCGTCTATGTCTTTCTACTTCAACCTTCCCTTCTTCCTGGAAACTTGCGCTCATTCAGTCTGAGCCTAAATAGAGGTACCACTCTGAACCCTTTAACCACTGTCTCATTTCTTTAACCTCCAATCTTTCTAAAGATTTCGAATCTATCCTTAACAGGAAGATTTGGAAACATCTCAATTCTCTTAATCTTACATAAGATCGCCAGTATGGCTTTTGTAGGAAAAGCTCTACTGGGGATCTTCTTTCCCTTCTCTCTGACTCTTGTTCCTTCACTCTTCGTCATTTTGGTGAATCTATTGCTGTCGCGCTGGACATATCGAAAATTTTCGATATAGTCTGTCGCAAAGATTTGATTTCCAAACTTTCCTATCCCCAATACTTTTTCTGCTTTTTATTAATAACTTTCTCTCTCTTATTTCATTTCCTATCCACTTCTATGCCAATGGCTCCACCTTTTATTACTCTTTTTAATTTGAAAGGCAACCCTCCCAACAGCAGATAATAGAGGCAAATAGATAATATGGGGCAAATGACCTCTAATCTGTCTCGCATTTCAAATTGGGGCAGAGAGGAACATGGTCGTTTTCAATGCCACCAAAACTCAATTCATCCATCTCTCTGATCGACACAATCTTCCATATAACTATGATGTCTTCTTCAGAAACACACAACTCAAACCTTCATCCGTACTTAATATTCTTGATGTTTCTTTTTCTTTGATCTTTCTTCGAAAGATTACATTACTTCTCTTTCTAAATAAGCTTCTAAGATGTTAAGTTCTTTGAGGCGCTTTCAGAATTTCTACACACTACCCCAGTTGCTTGCTGTTTGTATGAGTGTTATTCGCCAATGTATGGCAAACACATAGCACTTCTGTAGTGATTCCACACAAAGACCTCTTCTCGAAAATGTAGAATCTAGGGCTTTTCTTCTTATAAAGGCTGAAGGTGGAAATATGGTATTAAACGTTCACATTGTATAAAATGAGTATGTGGTAAAGCTTGGTATTAACCTTACTAATTAGATTAAGGTTCTCTAGGAAAGAAGCTAACTCAACTTTATATATATATATATATATATATATATATATATATATATATATATATATATATATATATATATATATATATATATATATATATATATATATATATATATACATATGGGAATTGTATACATCAAGAGTAAGGTTGAAGAGGGAACCCTCGGATTGGTTTAGCATAGGAGTGAAAGTGGGATTGAGAAAGAGGTGAGTAATGTCGCCATTGTTATTTAATCTATTGATGGATAGTGTAGTTAAAGAAATGGAGAGGGAATGGAAGGGTTTTTGGTTGAGAAATATGGAAGGTGAATGGGATGTGAATGTTTTACTTTTTGCAGATTATGTGGTGTTGGTGACACAATCTGGAGAAAAGTTGAGAATACTTGAGAGAGAGTTTGAGGGAAAATGTGCAAACATGAGATTGAAAGTCAGTCCAGAGAAGAGTAAAGTTATGAGGATTGGAGGTGGGGATGAGGAGATGTGGAGGGAGGAATGGGGGGTGTAGAAGTGGGGGAATGGAAACTTGAGGAGGTGGATGAATTCAAATATCTACTAATGTTGGTGGAAGGTAATTGTGGTACGAAAAAGCTATAAAGAATAAGAATAGACTGGTAGAGGAAATGAAGTATGGAAAAAAGGAAAAGTTTTGAAAAGAGTAAACATGGATGATAAGTATTCGATCGAGGAAATGTTTGAATGTCTTTGAGATGAAAGGTTTGAGAGCGATATGTAAATTGAGAAGGATTGATAGGATTAGAAACGAAAGAATAAGGGAGATGTGTAAATGGAAGAGGGGTATAGTTGATGGAGCGGAGGGGGGTGTGCTAAAATGGTTTGGACATATGTGTAGAATGAATGAGGACAGAATGGTGGGCAAGGTACTTAGATCCAAGGTGGATGGGTGTAGGGGGACGCGAAGGCCAAAGTGGAGATGAATGGATGGAGTGAGAGAGATTTTGGGTGGAAGGAATTTGAGTTTAAAAGAGGGTAGAAGACTTGCGGAGGGCAGAGTGAGATAGTGGGCGGTGGTGAAAGGTGTTGAAAGGTAAGAATAAGTATGTTTGTAAGGGAATTGTGGTGGGCACCACCCCATGAAAGTTCGAAAGGCGATAGTGAAATAAATAAATAAATATATATAATATATAATATATAATATATATATATATATATATATATATATATATATATATATATATATATATATATATATATATATATATATATATATATATATATATATATATATATATATATATATATATATATATATATAATATATATATATATATATATATATATACAAGGTATATATATTGCACTGCAATATTTTAGGTATGGGTTCCCTACAATATTAGAAAAAATAAAAGTCAAATAAACATAAGGCACAAAATACTTTATTAACTTGATATTGAGTCATACAGTTAAGTATTTCGCAGGACATTATTTACAGTAACTGTTCAAAGTGGCCTCGATCTTCTTGAATGCAGCATTCTGCTCGACATATCCATGCTTCTCTGGTACCTTGTATAGCATCAGGACGAAGCTTGATAGTTGCTGCGGCAACCTCGATCCGATTTTGTAGCTCTTCTTGCGTTTCCACAGACGTGGAATAAACCATAGACTACAACCAGAACCACAGAAAGTAATCCAATGGTGTTAAATCAAGGGATTGTGATGGCCATTTAACAGGACCGTTGCGCTCTACCCATCAATGACCATACGTTGTGTTTAAATAATCTGTGACAATAAGCGAATAGTGCGCCGGTGCACCGTCATGAATAAAACCACATCCCCTGCCTATTGGCAATCGGAATATCTTGTAGAAGCTCAGGTAGATTATCCTGCAAAAACTGCAGGTAAGAAACTCCTGAAAGCCTAGGTGGCAAAAAGAAGTGGCAGACTAAGTTGTCGCCTAGAAGACCACACCAGACATTTGATGAAAAGATATGTTGGTAATATGTAGTAGCAGTCGCATGAGGGTTTTCATTATCCCAGGTATGGTTGTTTCGATTATTAGTAATCCATTTCTCGTAAAACAGGATTCATCGGTAACGAGCATGCGGCTCAGGAAGTTAGGATCTCGTGTGCATTTTCGAATTAACCACTGGGAGAAATGTTTGCGCTTGTTATAATCATGTGGGAGCAGTTCTTGCACAGGGGTAACGTGATATGGGTACAGTTGTTGTTCACGCAATGTTGGTAGAGGACACATAGAAAAGAAGAGACAATCTTCCGGTAGTACTAGGAGATAACTGAACAGCATCGAGTATTTTCTTCTTCAACGTTAGCGGTTTCGTCTAATTCTTTGTTGACCGGCGTTTACTCGTAGAGGGTTTAACGTCCCATTTTCCCTGAGGCGTCTTTCAATGGCCTCAAACGTTTTACGATTTGGTATTCTTCGGTTGGGAATATTTTTCACGATATCTTCGAACGGCTGCAAGACCATTTTGATGTACCTCGCCATACGTTAAAAGCATGTCTGTTTGTTCTGCAAATGTGAACACATTCGTGGTGTCACCCATGATAATCCACTTGAACCGACACACACAATTCACTCACTCGTATAGGCACAGAACAAGACAATCTGATGAGTAACCTACACCCACATTGTCTAATACGGAATGACAGAAATGTGCTACCCTTTTCAACAAAAGAACGTATGCTAATGTTCAGAAAGATACGTCCTTAACATCTGATATCTCGGATATAAACAAACTTTAAACATATGATAATATGACCTTTATTGTTTATATTGTGGTAGGGAACCCATACCTTAAATTTTGCATTGCATTTCCGAAACACCCTGTATATATATATATATATATATATATATATATATATATATATATATATATATATATATATATATATATATATATATATATATATATATATATATATATATAGGTAAATAATTAAGGCCTGCTAACTTTCTCGCCGATCAGATACATTAAACATCAGAGTATAAAGTTTGCTATAGGGGAATTGAACCCGGGCCCTATAGCACAAAAGCATAGAGTTTTACCACTAAGCTACTGACGGTTCAAAACAGAAATCCAAAGAGGAGGCTCATGAATTCACAAGAGCAACCTCCAAGGACTTCTCCCGACTGCGCTTGAGCGTGAGGCAAAGGATTGGGGCTCGGCCCCCCCATTCCTCTCGCAAACTAAACAGACAGGTAAATTATTAAGGTCTGCTAACTCTCTCGCAGATCAGATACATTAAACATCGGAGTTTAAAGTTTGCTATAGGGGAATCGAGCCGCGTCATTTGCCTCATACTCAAGCGCGGTCGGTAGAAATCCTTGGAGGTTGCTCTTGTGAATTCATAAGCCTCCTCTTTGGATTTCTCTTTTGAACCGTCAGTAGCGTAGTGGTAAAACTTTACGCTTTTGTGCTATAGGGCCCGATTTCGATTCCCTTTAGCAAACTTTAAACTCTGATGTGATATATATATATATATATATATATATATATATATATATATATATATATATATATATATATATATATATATATATATATATATATATTATGTCTCCTCTGGTGGGCAAAGGCCAAAGGCCTACCAAATCCACCAGAGTTGGGGAAAGATTCGAAATCGGGTCGCTAATGGCCGACGTGACCCGATACACGGCGTTTAAAAGTGTGCAAGTCAAAGGAAGTTGGGAAAACAGATAAAGGGAGTGTGTTCCAGACTTTACCAGTAGAGTACATGTAAGATTGAGCATAGCGGTTAAGTCTGGGGTCGGAGAGTTGGACAGAGAAAGGATGAGACTGTGTAGAAAGTCGTGTCGCACGAGCCCTTCTCAATGGAGGAGGTATGCGACGAGAGAGTTCAGAAGAGCAATGTCCGTTGTAATAGCGATAGTATAGAGAGAGAGTGACGCAACAATTCGACGGGAAGAAAGAGATTGGAGAGAGTTAGTAAGAGCAGGAGAGTTGATAAGACGAAAAGCCCTAGACTCCACCTTTTCAAGAAGAGCTGTATGTGTGGAACCACCCCAGATGTGCGAGGCGTACTCCATACAGGGGCGAACAACACCCCTATACAGAGCAAGCAACTGGGGTGGCGTGAAAAAATTACTGAAGGCGCCTCAGAACACCCAACCTCTTAGAAGCTTGTTTAGAGAGAAGTAATGTGATCTTTCCAAGAAAGATCACGAGAAAAAGAAACACCGAGAATATTAAGAACAGATGAAGGTTTGAGTTGAGTGTTTTCGAAGAAGATATCATAGTTGTGTGGAAGATTGTGTCGAGTAGAAAGATGGAGGAATTGAGTTTTTGAGGCATTGAAAACGACCATGTTTTCTCTGCCCCAATTTGAAATACGAGAAAGATCAGAGGTCAGTTGCTCCAAGGCCACCCTTCTTGAATCTATCAACTGCTGTTGGGAGGGACGTCTTTCAAATTGAAAGGAATAATGAAGGGTGGAGTCATCGGCATAGGAGTGGATAGGAGATGAAGTAATAGAGAGAAGGTCATTAATGAAAAATTAGAAAAAGTGTTGGGATAGGACAGATCCTTGAGGAACACCACTATTAATAGATTTATAGGATGAACGGTGGCCGTCTACAACAGCTGCTATAGAACGACCGGAAAGGAAATTAGAGAGAAGGTCACAGAGAGAAGGATAGATTCCGAAAGAGGGAAGTTTGGAAATCAAAGCTTTGTGCCAGACTCTATCGAAGCTTTCGATATGTCTAGCGCCACAGCAAAAGATTCACCGAAATGCCGAAGAGCGGAGGACCAAGAGTCAGAAAGTAGGGAAAGAAGATCACCAGTAGAACGTTTCTTTACGAAAGCCATACTGGCGATCAGAGATAAGATTAGAAGAATTGAGATGTTTCCAAATCTTCCTGTTAAGGATAGATTCGAAAACTTTAGAAAGAACGGAGGTTAAAGAAATTGGACGATAGTTAGAGGGTTGAGAAGGGTCCCCCCTTCTTCGGCACAGGCTGAATGAGCGCACGTTTCCAGCAAGAAGGGAAGGTCGAAGTAGAAAGACAAAGACGAAATAGTTTACCAAGGCAGGGTGCAAGCTCGGAAGCACAAGTTTTGAGAACCACAGGAGGAATACCATCAGGACCATACGCCTTCTTAGTGTTAAGCTCAGAGAGAGCAGAAATGACATCTTTAGAAGAAATTATAATTTTAGGCATAAATGAGTTGGAGGGGGTTGAAGGAGGAGGAACAGCTCCGGAATCGTCTAAGGTAGAATTAGAAGCAAAAGTTTGAGCAAAGAGTTCAGCTTTAGTAGAAGGTAAAATGGCAGTTGTACCATCAGAAGAAACTAGAGGAGGGAAAGAGGAAGAAGCAAAGTTAGAGTTGACATTTTTTGCAAAATGCCAGAAAGGGCGAGAGGAAGAGGAACCAGAAAGATTATTGCATTTGCGACGGAGGAAAGAGTTCTTTCTGTCTCAAAGAATAGATTTTGAAGATTCCGGGATGAAATATAAGTTGAATGAGTTTCAGGAGTTTGAAGACGACGGTAATCTCTGAAGGCAGCATCCCTGCGGTGGATAGCACGAGAACAAGTAGAGTTAAACCAAGGTTTGTTAGGTTTAGTAGAAGGGAAAGAATATGGAATGTACGCCTCCATGCCAGAGAGAATCACCTCAGTTATGCGCTCAGCACACTCCGAGGGATCCCTCCCACGAAAGCAATAATCATTCCATGGGAAATCAGAGAAGTAAACCGCAAGTCAGACCAGCTTAGCAGCACCGAAGTGCCACAAACGTCTCCTCGCCGAAGGTGGGGGGTCGTTCTTGCGGAAGACTTGAAGAGACAGAACAAGATACGGAGATAAGAAGGTGATCGGATGAACCCAGAGGAGGAAAGAGTTTAACAGTATAAGGAGAAGGATTAGAAGTAATGAAAAGATCAAGTATGTTGGGTTCATCACCAAGACGATCAGGGATACGGGTAGGGAGTTGCACCAACTGCTCAAGGTTGTTCTGGATAGAAAAGTTGAAGGCGAGTTCACCAGCTGGATCATGAGAACTAGATGAAAGCCATTGGCGGTGGTGAACATTGAAATCACCTAAAATGATGATTTCAGAGAAAAGGAGAAGAGAGAATGTGCTCTATTTTGGAGTTTAAATAGTCGAAGAATTTTTTGGATAGTCTGTAGAATTAGGAGATAAGATAAACAGAACAAATAAATTTAGTAGTAGAATTGCAAGAGAGCTTAAGCCATAATGTAGAAAATTCAGGAGACTCCAAATTAGAGACACGAGAGCAAATAACATCGTTGCGCACATATGCGCAACAACCGCCTTTGGCTGAAAATTGAGGATAGAGACAGTAGGAGGAAACAGAATAAGGTTTGCTGTCAGCACACTCAAGCAACTGAGTTTCGGTTAGAAACAAGAGATGAGGTTTAGAAGAAGGAGAGATGGTGTTCGACAAAGGGGAAATTAGAAAAGAGACCGCGAATGTTGCAGAAATTAATGAAGAAAGAAGACCGTGCATCGGGGCAAGCCGGACGCCGGGTCGTGGCGGCACCATCCCCATCATCGGAGGTCACCAACTCCCAGGTGATGATGAGGTGAGGGGTGGAGGTTGAGGGGCATTCTTTGGATGCCGCCCCTAGCAGCATATCAGAGACAGCTGTAGGTTTCGCCATTTAGATTTATTTTATAAAGGTAATATAAGAGTAAGCGCTTGTAAAATGTGGGAACGTGTGAAGAATTGGGGTGGAGAGGTAGTAGGAGCATAGACACTCCAGAGTGGGCGGAGGTACACTAGAGACCCCCTGAGAAGGTGAAACGCGAAAAGGAAAGAATCAAAGGGCAACGGAGTGAAACGGAATGGTCTAGCCCATCCTATCACTCCGTGGGTTATGCCCAATGGGGGTACTTGCATCGCTTCGGACGGCGCTACGTCCACCCTATATATATATATATATATATATATATATATATATATATATATATATATATATATATATATATATATATATATATATATATATATATATATATATATATAAGAGATGGCATACGCATTCGCATGCTCCGCACTTTTCGAAAATTCAACATTCGCATCCGCATCCGCATCCGCACATTCGAAAATTCAGCATCAGCATTTGCATCCGCACTTCTCCAAAATTCGACATTTGCATCCGCATCCGCAAATTAGAAAATATGACATCCGATAAATATAATATATATATATATATATATATATATATATATATATATATATATATATATATATATATATATATATATATAATATATATATATATATATATATATATATATATATATATATATATATATATATATATATATATATATATATGGAGCCACTTCTTCTTCTTTCCCTATTAATTGTGGTGGTCCTCAGGGTTCTGTTCTATACCCTACTTTATTCTTAACCTTCATGAACGACCTCATCAGCTGTACTCTTTTAACTTTGTTCATTCTTATGCCGACGACTCAAAACTCTC
>SEYY01002952.1:5000-7500 GCA_009176605.1 Armadillidium nasatum | reverse complement strand
ATCGATGAGTCAATGATTCTGTAATTTAGACGACATCCAACAAAGCAATTTTTTTCGCGGAAAGCCCATACGCTGGGGTTATAAAGTATGGGTCGTTGCGTATCTTCTAGGATATGCTTATTTCATTGATTTATACCAAGGAAAGTATAAAAAAGAAAATCGAAATGACTATAGAAATCATGATGGACTGGGTGGAAAAGTAATCTTTAATTTTTAGATATATTTGAAGCTCAGTATCCAGAAAGAAAATTTTCATTACACTTTGAGAACTTTTTCACTTCTTTTACATTATTAAATGAGATTCAAAAAGCGGTCATGGTGCAACCAGCACTGTACAAAGAAATGGAGTATAGAGGTGTCCATTGACTGACAATAAAGATTTGGAAAAATACCACGAGGTACTGAAGAACACTTTCTGGATACAGATTTTAATATAATAGTCGTCAGTTGGAATCACAATGGTTCAGTGTGTATTGTTTCCAATCAACATGGAATACTTCCTTGAAAAAGGCAGAGCGCTACTCAGCAGCCTAAAGAAAGAGAGTAAATGTATCTGTTCCAAATTTAATTCATATGTACCATAAATACCGAGAAACGATATGAGCAAGTTTGTCATGACATTGTTGAAAGTACGACAAAACAAAGATGAAGATGTAAGAAATGTCATACCCAAACTATATATGTTTCTTTGCATTTGAAATGTTCTGTTGAACATCACACTAAAGAGGATTAGGTTTGTTGTGTTTGATCAGTTGTAGTTCATGTTTACATTCAATTGATAAGTAAAACTATATAACAATCATATTTTATTTTATGTTATTTTATATCTTAATTTCATTATAAAAGTATCACAATGTAAAATGATAAAGTAATTGATGTAATCTCATGCCCAGTGTTGTTTTCGCCCAACATCAGTTGCATGCTGCTTGCCCGATGATGCGTTCACGCAACGCAGAAAAACTGGTCCTAATATTCAATAAAACCTCTCCAAAAATTTGTGAATGCCGATTTTGGTCATAAAATATCATTATACATAAAATATTAAAATTTAAAGTGATTCCAAAAACATAAATTAATTCTGGGAATATATTGGATAATGTTAAAAGAACGAAGGAATGCGGGAATAACGTGTCTTTATAATAGAAGGTTATATTAAAATCGAACTTGATTGGTAGATTTACTGGTGGAAGAGGTAGTAAGGTTATGATGTAGAGCAATGCCACAAGTGTCGAAAACATCTCCAATTAACAACATGAAAATAGGGCATAATATAAAGAGAAAGTGTTTTGCAATCAGAATCTGCAGGATTCTTGAAATCGGCGTAGTGAGTGCTTAATTAACAGTAGAATTTATTATAAAATTTGCCTGAGTCTCTGAGTAGTGAAGATAAAATAATATTTAGATAATGATGACAAATTGACTGTGCTGTACCATTAAGTTATAGAAATAAACGTAATAAAAAGTGATCAAAGCCATTAATAATCCTATACTTCTTAAGAAACGGTGCAATTGTAAAGTAATTGCATATATTATTATTATATATTATATATATATATATATATATATATATATATATATATATATATATATATATATATATATATATATATATATATATATATATATATATATATATATATATATATATATATATATATATATATATATATATATATATATATATATATATATATATATATATATATATATATATATATATATATATATATATATATATATATATATATATATATATATATATATATATATATATATATATATATATATATATATATATATATATATATATATATATATATATATATATATATTTATATATATATGGTGGAGTGAAGAAATACTGAAGGCTCCTCAGAACACCACTATTAATAGATTTAAAGGATGAACTGTGGCCATCTACAGCAGCTGCCATAGAATGACCCCAAAGGAAATCAGAGAGAAGTGTAGATACCGAAAAGGGGAAGTTCTGAAATCAAAGCTTTGTTCCAGATTCACAGAAGAAGTAAGAGTCAGAGAGAAGAGAAAGAAGGTCATTAGTAGAGTGTTCTTTACGATAGACAAACTGGTGGTCAGAGAAAAGGTTAGAAGAATTGAGATGTTTCAAAATCTTCCTGTTAAATAGATACGAAAACTTTAGAAAGAACGAGGCTAAAAACGGAACTGTAGTTGGAAGATTGAAAGGGGTTCCCTTTTTCGGCACAGACTGAATGAGCACAAGTTTCCAAAGCAGGGTACAAGCCCAGAAACATAAGTTTTGAAACCCACAGTAGGGATACCATCAGGACCGTACGCCTTCTTTGTTTAAGCTCAGAGAGGGAGAGAGAGAAGAGAGAAGAGAGAGAGAGAGATAGAGAGAGAGAGAGAGAGAGAGAGAGAAAGTAGAAATAATGAGATAAGGTACCAACGTTACATCGCAAAGATAAAGTGTCAAGTGAATTTTTGTCTTTTAGTCTTTGACTTAACCCTATCCAGAAGATGG
>SEYY01002951.1:0-22500 GCA_009176605.1 Armadillidium nasatum | reverse complement strand
AAGATGTAATAATAATAAAAATTTCTTAATGATGTGGGGAAAAAAATGAAGTGATGGAACTTAAAATTGCCATTAAAAGTAAGAGACACATGGATAAAAGGGGAGTAAATTTGGATAAAATTTTAAAATTAATAGAAAGGAGAGATTAAGTTAGGTTAGGTTAGGGTTATGTCAGGTTAGGTTAGGTTAGATGAGGAATACATTTAATTAAAAAAGGATAGATAAAGAAATAAATACAAGAAAGGTATGAAAAATTATTAAGTGAAAATTACAACTAAATGAGAAGCGAAGAACAATTCATGAATAATATGAAAATATGTTATGGAGAAAAAAAACTGGTGTTTAAAAATGAAATTTTAAAAAATTGAATGATGGAAAGAAGATATCTGATCCGTGGTGTATAGGAGACTGACAAGATGATGCAAATATATTCTTTAAATATGCGACAAATTGGAACACTGGATGAAGAAGAGGATTTAATTAATACAAAATTAGAGTTTACGCAATAGGAAGTGAAAAATATGTTGATAAATTTATAAGAGAATGCTTACGATACTTAGAGAAATATAAAAATTCGCAAGTATGTTTTCTATAGACTGCTAAGAGTATTCATATTTTATCATATATCATTTATAATTAATTTAATAAACTGTTTTAAATAATACTATAGTTTACCATCAATATGTTAAACTAAAGAAAGTTATATTAATGGGTAACTATAATAAATTACAAATTATATAAAAAAGTGACAAATAAAATTATTAAATTTCCAAGAAAATCACAGAACTTTATAAATACTAAAGTAAGTTTATGCCTGTCACATTTTAAGGTTAAGAACATAACAAGCTTGATTAAGGATAGAATCGGAAAGTTAGACCATTCAAAGCTTAAGGAATACTTGAGATGAATCATGCATGGAAGCTCTTGGTTATTCTACATTGAAAATGTCCCAGTAAGAAATTTGAATATTTAGTAATATCATCTTAAAATACAGTTTTAAATACACTAAGAATTTGGCACAATATTTAATTTCCTGTCATATATTTAGAATTATGATATAACAAATTTCAATATATCTGGTGTTAATAATAGGACGTTTTATTATTAAGGGAAGGTTATATCACTTCTACGAAGACAAAAACTACACTCTGAGATTTTAGTTAATACTTGATTTTTTTCCCAGTCAAAATTAATAAAATATTATTTATTATTCTATCATAACAAATACACAACAGAAGATTTACTTCGTAACAATAATGGGGTTCTTTCGACGCTCAGACTAGATAATTGCGAATATAAATAAATCGAAAAGGAAAATTGATAAGAAAGAAAAAAAGAAATGTAAGTTAAAAATAATAATGAAAACATACTAAGGTCAAATTTAAAATTACCATTAAGCAATCAAAAATAATAATTAGAACAAACAAAACGTGAAGATATATAGTATTACAACACTGTACATGTTAATTGAATATATATATATATATATATATATATATATATATATATATATATATATATATATATATATATATATATATATATATATATATATATATATATATATATATATATATATATATATATATATATATATATATATATATATATATATATATATATATATATATATATATATATATATATATATATATATATATATACACCCTCTAGTTAACTTTCTATATTTTTATCACTATTCTTTCAAAAGTTTTCGAGTTTATCCTTAACTGGAAGATTTGGAAACATCTCAATTGATTTTTCGAATCTTGTCTTAGGTCGCCAACTGGTTTGGCTTCCTTAAGAAGCGCTCAACCGGTGATCTTCTATCTCTTCTCTCTGACTTTTTTTTTTTTTTTTTTTTTTTTTTTGCTCTTTGGTATTTTGGTGAATCTTTTGCTGTGATGCTAGACATATCTGAGGTTTTCGATATAGTCTGCCACAAAGCTTTTATTTCTAAATATCTCTCTTACGGTATCTATCCTTCTCTTACCTGATTTATTCTCCAGTCGTTCTATAGTAGTTGCTGTAGACTGCCATTATTCATATTTTGAATCGATTAATAATGTTCTTCAGGGATCTGTTCTATCATCAATTCTTTTTCACTTTTCATTAACGATCTCTCAGGTATAATGTAGTCTCCTATCCACTCTTATCCTGACGACTCCATCCTTCATTACTCCTTTTAATTTAAAAGTCGACCCACTTATCAATAAACAGTAAATGCTAGGAGAGTTTCCGTGAACCAACTAACCTCTGATCCCTTCCGTATATCTAGTTAGGGCAAAGAAAACATGAATATTTTCCATTGCCTCAAAATCTCAGTTAATACATCTACCCAACACAATCTTAGACAACAACTACAATATCTTTGAAACCCCCAAATCAAGTCTATTTCCGTATTTATTATTCTTTTTTATTTTTAGTTCCATCACATTATCTCTCTCACTAAAGAAGCATGTTAGAGGTAGATTATAAGAGGCTCCTTCAGAACACCTCGTTACCCAGTCGTTTTCTCTGTAGAGTGACGTTGTGTGCCCTTGTATGGAGCAGGCATCACATCTGAGGACGTTCTTTCACTATAATTAACATTATAGCTGAAATGAAATAAATTAATTCATTTTCTACATTCTACAACGGTATGTTGAGATTTATTGCAGTGATATATATATATATATATATATATATATATATATATATATATATATATATATATATATATATATATATATATATATATATATATAATATATATATATATATATATATATATATATATATATAATATATATATATATATATGCACTCGCCTAGCAAGGGAGAGTACCAGGGTTCGAGGCCTGGTCTGGGAGGGAAACGTAAACAGTTTCTCCTTGCGCTTAGCTCCAAATGACTCAGTCGTTAAAACGAGTACATTAGTGAAGTGCTCTTGTCATTGCTGGGAAATAATCTCAGGCATTCGCAATAGGCTTGATACAGCCAGCGTTATCCGCCGTGGGCCAGTGAAACCCGAGTCTTCATCGAAAGATCCCACTGACAGGACGCAAGTCTTTCCTGGGAGATGAAGATTATATATATATATATATATATATATATATATATATATATATATATATATATATATATATATATATATATATATATATATATATATATATATATATATATATATATATATATATATATATTATACTAATTATCATCTCTCACATAACTGGTTAAATGGATGTCAGTTGCAGATTCGGAATGCTAAAAAGAAATTTACTTTTCCAGGGTTGTTCAAATAAATATAACCTTTAAATTCTCATGCACTACTTTCCTCATTTTATGTTAGTTTATTTTTTTCACTCATACTAATAATGCCTTTTTCCACTAATATTTTTTTTATTCTATCAAGCCATCTTTATTTGGGTTTACCCCTTTCCTATGGCCTATCACTTTTAACATAAAAACTTTAGGCAGTCTTTTTATCCTTCATTTTAATTATATGTTTATGCGGCTTTTTTCCCTTTTAACAGGCATGTCTTCAAACAGAATAAATCTCTTTACATTTCTGAACCTATCAATTCTCTTCATCTCACAAATATTTGTTAAGCTTTTCTTTCCTCAAGCCTTAACTTTGTTTCTTATCATAACATTTAATAACCATGTTTCACTTTCATACAGAACAGTTTTAATAAATCAAAATGTACACTCAAACAATTTCATTTTTAACCTCAAGGATAAATTTCTCTTTTTCCATATTTCTCTAATACAGTTTTTCACTTCCATCTTCCACAACTCTACACTGCCAAAAATTGTCCTAACGAATCGTTGGGACAAGTGGCAAAAATGTCACAACAAATTTTTTTCAATTATTTTCTTATTTGAAAATAAATCGATGAAGCGACTTTCTTATACATAACATGTCTTTTCTCTATTGAAAATTTTACTGTAACATTTTTACCACTTGTCTCAACGATTGGTTAGGGACAATATTTTCAGTGTATGATCAATCTCTCTCTAAATACCTAGAGACTGTAGATTCAGCTAAGCTTTTACTTTTCACCTTCATGTATTTCAACCGAGACTGACCTTCGTCATTTTTGAATTTTCACTACTTTTTCATAACTTTACACTTAGAAGAATTAATTGTTAATTATTTTCCTTGGACGAATCCAAACTCAAGTATCGATTCTCCGTTTTCATTTTGATTCAGCTACCAACACAGTACAAACTACACAGCTACAAACAGTCGAATACCGATCCTTTAATTGCCCACATTTTGTCACAAATGTTCTCTCTTCCCAATTACTGTATATCCAAATCCCCTATCTACAATATCTATAAAGAAGTGAAATAAAAATAGAGATATAACACAACCATGTATGATAAATGCAACTACCTGAAAATACACACTTTTCTTCAATTTAATCTTGACGAATGTCATAATGTATTAATAAAAGGTTTATTCGCATTTCATATCTTTCACTTACTCAATGACCTTCCAATTTATTCAAAAATTTACTCTTTGAACTCTGTGTCGTATCCATTTTACAAAACATGAAAGCGTACAAAATAGTCTTTCTTTCTTTTAAGAGTATTTCTATTTCATCTGTCTCCACACATCCTACTATATATATATATATATATATATATATATATATATATATATATATATATATATATATAATATATATTATATATATATATATATATATATATATATATATAATATATATATATATATATATATATATATATATATATATATATATATATAATAGTGATGGACCGGATATCATATTTTGCAATTTGCGGATGCGGATGTCGAATTTTGGAGAAGTGCGGATGCGGATATTTGAATTTTCGAAAGTGCGGATGCGGATGCGGATGTCATCACTATATATATATATATATATATATATATATATATATATATAATATATATATATATATATATATATATATATATATATATATATATATATATATATATATATATATATATTTTTTTTTTTATATGATTTATATATATTTGCAATTTGATCCGGATGCGGATGTCGAATTTTGGAGAAGTGCGGATGCGGATGTCATCACACTAATTATATATATATATATATATATATATATATATATATATATATATATATATATATATATATATATATATATATATATATATATATATATATATATATATATATATATATATATATATATATATATATATATATATATATATATATATATATATATATATATATATATATATATATATATATATATATATATATATATATATATATATATATATTATATAATATATATATATATATATATATATATATATATATATATATATATAATATATATATATATATATATATATATATATATATATATATATATATATATATATATATATATATATATATATATATATATATATATATATATATATATATATATATATAAGAAATAATAATAGTTGAATAATAGGAAAGAAAATTTTAGGGATAATAGTTAAATTTCTAAGTAATTTTCATATTTCCTTCTTTTATCACCAAGATATGAAAAAATATTGCTTTTACGTGCATATAAATTTCAAATATTAACATAAAAAATCATGCTTGCACCATTAGTTTGTATGTGCATATCGATTATTGTATATTGCTCTTCTGCGCATGCGTGGAACTTTTTTTTTCATCTCGTATGCGTCGTCTGCTAGAAATTACCGCTGAACGTCGAGTGAAGTTTTCGTGCAATTGCAGCTTTGTTCGATTGATATTTTAGCGTTAATTTTTAATGTTAACAATAAGAATATTTGTTTTGAGTCATATACAGGAAAACGTGATTAATAACAAAATTAATTACACAATGGAGAAAATATAATATTTGCAAAACTTTATTTGTCATTGTGGTAATGATAACGTGGTAGAGCACGTTCTTGTTTTCTTTTTTAAATTTTTTCCACTTTTCTCTCGCGTTTTTGGGAAGGTGCACGCGTTCCTGGCCTATTTACCTTCAGGCTATTTTAGTGCTTGCTCGGCTGTGAGTCAACTTAGAATTGTAAGATCTGCTGTTAACGATCGTCAGTGTCGGTTAGATTCTGTTTTTATTTGTGTAATGTGTACACATAGTGTTTAGTATTATATTCACTAAATGTTTGTGTAGTATATTAATGAGTAATATTTATTAGCACTTCACGTGATTTCGTCATTACAGACAAACGTCGGGTAATATATACATAGCCAATACATACATTTTCAAATATAATGTTCGTTAGTTTATCACATTACTGTTTTTAAAATGGCTAACAGTTCTTTGATTAATTTTGTAATAGCAGAAAATATAATGTGTAGTGATAGAAACTCCGCCAGAGGTAAAGAAACCCTTCCCAGACGATGCACCGGTGACGATGGTGGGGGACCGGGTTTAACATCTGATGTGGGCTTGTGATATCCCAAATGGGGCAAGCCGGTAATCCTTTGGCCTGAGGATTTTCTGGAATTACTCCTTCTCAAAAGGAAATGCCCAATAAACTTTTTATGGCTGAATAACTTTTGCAATACTCTGCTAAATTTGATAATCTTTGCATTGAGTATTCATGACACTTCTCATAGTGAAACTGAACGACTCATTAAGGGATTGAGATAGCATTTTTATAAACAAAACATTTGTCGATCCAATCATTGTTACCAAAGTGAACGTCGAAATATTCGTTTGTAGCTAAAATAATAAAAAAAAGAGGCTAGATTATTGGTGATATTTCATTAATCTTTACAATGAGTGGTAAAAGAAGGCAGAAAGAAGGGCTAACCTTGCCATTATTTAAAAAGAAGCGTCCCGAGGTTAGTATCACTGCAGGCACAATATCACCCGTGTCCCCCGATCCACCTAATGAAGAACAGAATGTCAGACTCCTTTCTCCGACTGGTGGTAATATATATATATATATATATATATATATATATATATATATATTATATATAATATATATATATATATATATAATATATATATATATATATATATATATATATATGTGGAGCGACCTCTTCTTCCTTTTCTGTCAATTGTTATGTTCCTCATGGTTCTGTTTTATCACCAACCTTATTCTTACTTTTCATTAACAACTCAATTGCATTTTAACTTCTACTCATTTCAAATCTGCTCCCTCTTTTGCTTCAAGAGTTGCTTCTCGTCTTCAACTTTCCGATTCTATTCTTGCTGATCTGGATGGGATTTCTCGGTGGGGTCATAGCAACCTTGTGAAATTCAACTCTTTAAAAACAACTTCTTCATATCTCCCTTTCCAAAACACCTCCCAACTTTCCTATCCTCTTCGATGGCTCTCCCGTCTCACCTGTAAATAACATTAACATTCTTGGTCTTAACATAAACAATAAATTGTCTTGGAAACCAAATATACAATAGTTGCTAAAGCGGTCTCTAAGAAGCTTGCAATACTGTTCAGGTTGCAAGAATTTTTCTCTTCTGAGCAGTTACTCCAATTATATAAGGGTCTTATTCGCCCTTGTATGGAGTACTGTTCTCACATTTGGGGGGCTCTGGCTCCTCCTCTCTTCTGGATAGGGTTGAGTCTAAGGCTAAAAGATTAATTAATTGTCCTCTACTTTCACTCTCTTTTGACCCTCTATCTCTTTTCTACAAGTACTACAATGTAGGTGCTCGAGAGAATATGCCTCTCGCATTCCACCATCATTGCGTCTCCCTCGTTGCACAAGGGGTGCCCTCCCTGCTCAAGCACGAATTTTGTGTGGATGCTGGAAACTCCAGACTTGCCGTTGTGGTGTCTCCTTCTTTCCACCCACCTCTGCTCTGTGGAACTTCCAACCATCATCTATTTTTCCTCCTGCATTTAATCTTCCTCTCTTCAAGGCTTCCGTCTGCACCCACCTGAGAGGTGTGCGTTAGGTTCAGGGCTGGGTGGGTTTCTTCTTTTCTCTTTTATAAGTCCCCTCCCTGAAAAGAGCTCTGCCGTGAGTGGTGGTGACAATATATATATATATATATATATATATATATATATATATATATATATATATATATATATATATATATAATATATATATATATATATATATATTATGGTAAAGGTGGAGATTGTTTCTGAGTTTCGATTGTTAAAAAATATCGAAAATCGAAAATATCGGAGAAGCCTATCGTAAACAAGAGAGTTGTCAGAGGTACGAGGTACTATTACTAGACATAGACACAATTATTATTACTTACTTTTCTAGCAGAACCTAATTCGACTTATCATAACCTGAACTACCGAAATTGCCGTAAAAGAGGCCTAACCTACACAAGAATTTGCCGTAAAAGAGACCTAACGTACACAAGAACGTTTGCACGACATAGTAGCCTAAGGCTAAGTATAGGTATGAAAATATCGATTAATCAGAAATATTGACATAAAAAAATATCGATATAAAAATATCGGAACTCAGAAACAATCCACCTAAGCCTATATATATATATATATATATATATATATATATATATATATATATATATATATATATATATATATATATATATAATATATATATATATATATATATATATATATATATATATATATATATCAAAATAAATTTTCCATTTATTTTGATATGAGGCAAGAATTTGAGAGAAAGAACTTACTTAACTTGCCAAAATAGCTGCCCAGTTTCATAAGAAATTCCAAATAAAATTTGTAATTTTGAATTCAGGTCATTATAATATGTCGTTAAATTGACATAATTGATAATGAGTTTTTATCATTATATAATTTTATAATTTTATTGTTTATATTTTTTACCGGATTGTGATTTTGTAATAATAATAAAATAAAATTACTTATTTATTTAGTAGTAAAGTTTTTGTTTCACTTGAAATTTAATTGTAGAATTATAATCCTGTCATTTAATGGTAGGTACTTATCAATAGATAAATAGACATATGAATTCTTACTGCTACAACATAGTCATGTTTGAAAAGAAATTGAGGTTTGAGGGTTGGACTTACGTAGGATAAACCCTACACCTCTTGTCTTTGTCTCCTTGTTTAGTAGACATGAGGGGAGTTTTATATTTAATGAGGGATTTCATTGGAGAAATGTGGCGTGTTGGTGAATTTGGCATGAAGATCAATGGACTGTCACGATAGTCACGATTTGGTTTGTGGTAACTTCTAGAGTAGGTGATACTGATAATGTTTTCTGAGATGTGAGTCTGTGTAAACTTTCGGTATATTTTAGAAGCATTGGAGTCTTAAACCAGTGATTTTGAGTATGGGAGGGAAAGCTCTTTGGGATACGTCCTTCACTGAAGGAGCTGATGTAACTTTGTAAAATATTGGCCTATGTATGCATGTTTATCTCCGATATTATTTTTGAATTATGTTGCAAAAGAAGTAGGAGAGGTTTGGTTAAAAAATAATTTTTGGGAGAGAACTGTTTGAATATATGTTGATAGGGGAGTTTCGGATATTATATCATCAAACGAAGGACTCTCCCTGTATCAGCTGATCTAGTTCTCTCGGAGAGAGGAATGTTAGCCTATTTAATATAACAATTGGTTGCCACTGCTAACTTTTTTTTTTTACCTTTCAATGATTCATTACAAAGGCCACATCAGGGGTTCCTACTGGAGAGTAATTTTGGGAATTTCAATGGCCCTGAGAGGTACAGTAGTCAGATGATCGGGAGATTTTTAAATATCCCTTGTGGTCAAAAGGCAGCTGGCCTTTGAAAGTAGATCTAGAAAAGTTGGGAGGAGTTCTGTTCGCCGTCTTGCGTGACTTAAGGTT
Organism: Armadillidium nasatum; assembly: GCA_009176605.1. Lineage (NCBI taxonomy): Eukaryota > Metazoa > Arthropoda > Malacostraca > Isopoda > Armadillidiidae > Armadillidium > Armadillidium nasatum. Next base: position 12,702 of record SEYY01002951.1, on the reverse strand, counting down.
GACGGGTGTCGAGGGCGACCTTTCGTTCATTTGTAACATCCAGAGTCAGATGATTCATTTGGTTGAGGAGCAAATGCTTCAGGAGTAGTATCAGTGTCTGGATTCATATTCTCGAGGCTATAATTAGTAGTAGCTTGATATAAGCACTCCTTACCGACGGAAGGACTGAGACATAATTGACTTATTGGTAAAAGAAGTTACTGATGTAGAAGCGTCTGGAATCATCATCATTTCTTCCCTGGAATTTATCTACGGCAGAGACTGGTAGAAATTTTGAAAAAAAGCTCGAGATTTATCAGGGAACCTCGATGCAGACCTCTAACAGAAAGGTCTGCTTGTGCCATTTATCCCACACCTAGGAGGGGACACATTTGAGGGAACGAAGTCTCTTAATTTCTGACCGTACCGGAGTTTTGGGAAGTTCCCAGCAAGTTTAAAGTTTGCCCGGATCTTGAGATTAGGATGGAGATGTTCAGAGGTCTTTTTTGGAGGCACATGAGTATTAGAATGAATGTTTTGTCGCTTTGAGGGCGGGTGACGGTTATATATTATATATATATATATATATATATATATATATATATATATATATATATATATATATATATATATATATAATATATATATATATATATATATATATATATAATATATATATATATATATATATCCATTTAAAAAATCTTCATTTAATATTTAATTCGTAAATAAAAATGCAAAAAAATCTTCACATTATTATTATATATATATAATATATATATATAATATATATATATATATATATATATATATATATATATATATATATATATATATATATATATATATAATATATATATATATATATATATATATATATATATACGGTATATATATATATATATATATATATATATATATATATATATATATATATATATATATATATATATATATATATATATATATATATATATATATATATATATATATATATATATATATATATATATATATATATATATATATATATATATATATATATATATATATATATATATATATATATATATATATATATATATATATATATTTATGCACACACACACACAACGTATATCGTTTAAAACGAGTTATTGTTGGTTCCTTGAATTGATAAAAAAATATTTTCTTTGAATTAATTCCTATTATTTCCTTTTTTATATTTCATCTTTTTTGTTTGTTAGTTCGTTCGTTCGTTCGTTCGTTCTTTCGTGGGTTCTAAAAGCATTTAATTTGAGTCGTCGAATTCGATTGACAGTTCTTTGTGAGGATTTTATAAATACGAAGTTATACAACATTATATTATATAATATATATTATATATATATATATATATATATATATATATATATATATATATATATATATATATATATATATATATATATATATATATATATTCTGGTGGGCAAATTCCACGGAATTCCACCGGAGTTGGAAAAACTCTATCCTGGTCGATGGAGGCCGACATGTCCAGATACACGGCGTTTGAAAGTATGCAAGTCAATGAAAGTTGGGAAAACAGAAAAAGGGAGTGTGTTCCAGACTTTACCAGTAGAGTATATGTAAGATTGAGCATAGCGGTTAAGTCTGTGGTCTGAGGGTTGAACAGAGAAAGGATGAGACTGTGTAAAAAAGCGTGTCGCACGAGCTCTTCTCAATGAAGGAAATATGCGACGAGAGAGTTCAGAAGAGCAGTGTCCGTTATAATAGCGATTTTATAGAGAGAGTGACGCAACAATTTCGACTGGCAGAAAGAGATTGGAGAGAGTTAGTAAGAGCAGGAGAGTTGATGAGACGGAAAGCCCTAGACTCCACCTTTTCAAGGAGAGCTGTATAAATTGAACCACCCCAGATGTGTGAAGCATACTCCATAGTGATCTTTAACATATAGAGAGCAAGTAACTGGGGTAGCGTAAAGTAATTCTGAAGGCGCCTCAGAACACCCAACTTCTTGGAAGCTTGTTTAGAAAGAGAAATAATGTGATCTTTTCAAGAAAGATCACGAGAAAAAGATACACCCACCCAGAATATTAAGAACAGATGTAGGTTTGAGTTGTGTGTTTTCGAAGAAGATATCATAGTTGTGTGGAAGATTGTGTCGAGTGAAGAGATGGAGGAACTGAGTTTTTGAGGCATTGAAAACTACCATGTTTTCTCTGCCCCAATTTGATATATGTGAAAGATCAGATATTAGTTGCTCCAAGGACACTCTTCTCGAGTATATTAACTGCTGTTGGGAGGGACGTCTTTCAAAACTGAAAGGAGTAATGAAGGGTGGAGTCATCAGCATAGGAGTGGATAGGAGATGAAGTAATAGAAAGAAGGTCATTAATGAAAAGCAGAAAAAGTGTTGGGGATAGGACAGAACCCTGAGGAACACCACTATTAATAGATTTAAAGGAAGAACGGTGGCCGTCTACAACACCTGCTATAGAACGATAGGAAAGGAAATTAGAGAGAAGATCATAAGATACCGAAATAGGTAAGTTTAGAAATCAAAGCTTTGTGCCATGCTCTATCCTGGGGGCGAATTTTGATTTGATTTGATATATATAATGTGCCGAATAAATATTTTATGACTTAATCGAATCCAAATTCAAGTTTTAAGGCCTTGCATATCTTATTAATTAAAAGAATCAGATTAATGATGATAATAATAATAATGATGAAAATAATGATAATAATAATACTTTTGCATTTTATTAAACTTGTAAAATATTTATTCAGCCTTCGTTGATGTATACCTACCATAAAATTATTTAACTGACAAAATTTGAGTTACGAAGGTGTTATAAAATATATATTTTTTTTAATATAAATAAATGAATATTAACTATATATATATATTGAAAATTTTGTTTTTTTCTCTTAAAATTTTGTTTTTTCTAAACTGATTTTTTCTATCAGACAACGGACAAAAACCTATTCATAGACTGAGAATGAAATAAATAAATCCGTAAATAAATTAGAAATTCATACTTGACCCAAATTCCTTAGATGAATACAAAGACAGTATTTGAACTGGAAGTGGTTTAAATTAGGTAGGAACTATTAAAGGGTGAATGAGAATAATTGTACATCAGAGGTGGCTGGAATTGAAAATAGTACAACTATCGAGCCTAGTGGGATGTTGTACTCTTTATTTTCCTGCTAGGAAGTTTCATAATTTATGGAATTCAAAGGGTCAGGTCATTTGAACACCTCCCATTATTTTACCTGTACAAAGAGAAAGAACGCAAATTCTGGTTGCAAAGATAGAGGCGAGGGAGTTTTTAAGTAAAGCAGAATCTATAATTTCTTTAATATTGGTTCAACCTTTATATGAAAGAGGTGTGGAACTAGAGAGTACTTACCAACACTGCGGAAGTGAGGACAAGGCATCAAACAAAAATACAAATGAGACCCTTATAGAGTTAAGTAACTGTAAGAAAGATGATAAAGAAAACCTTGCAACCCGAACCTTTTTCTATTTCCTTGAAGTTGCCCTAGCGCCCTAACATCCATTGTAATTGAAGGTTTCTAAGATAATTGTATTATATATATCGTATATATATATATATATATATATATATATATATATATATATATATATTATATATATATATATATATATATATATATATATATATATATATATATATATATATATATATATATATATATATATATATATATATATATATATATATATATATATATATATATATATATATATATATATATATATATATATATATATATATATATATATATATATATATATATATATATATATATATATATATATATATATATATATATTATATATATATAATTATATATATATATATATATAGTGTTGGGGTTCAGTAGTGTTATGCCACTATTGAGAATGAATGAAGTCGCTTCATCTTTAAAGAAACAAAATGGATAGTTTTCAAAGAAAGGAAGATATACAATTTGGAATCCATATTTTTTTTGCCGCAAAAAAAGTAAAATAAATTTAAAATGTCTTCGTAAATAACAAAAGATTATTTGGATAATCGCAAATAACTTTATATTTGTGTTTATTTATTTTCTTGATAAAAGTTTTACAGGTAAAACGATAATATTTGTTCAAAAAATTACATAATTATCGTCGTGGTAATTTAAATGTTTAAAATATGCAACGTTCTAGGACAAGACTATTCATTAGAAAATAGTCGTTGAAGTTGAATTTAAACTCAAATGCAAAAGAACTTATCCCCGTTTTGTCTATGAATCTCTCTACCAATCTGGTCTACTGTATATACATTTAGTATATATGTTTAGGCTGTGATATGAGTAAGGAAATTGTGAGAAAACCCTTAGAAAGTGAGCTTGAATATGTCGAACTACATCAAGTTCATAGATGTCAGAATCCCATGCACCAGATTATACGTAATCTTATGTAAAGACATGAAATTTCTGAGATCAGGAGTAAGGAAGAGAATTTCTCAACCTCTCCAGGGTTGAGTTAGATTAAAATAGGAACCTGCAAAGGTTAATCTTATCAGGTATACTAGCAATTTTATTCATCAGAACGTATAAAAGTATAAGAGGTTCATTTACATACGTAGTAAGTGAAATTTAAATTTGGCAATGGTTAGAAATTTTTTTCTCAGTAGGAGAACCAAGAAAGTGAGAAAACTTAGATTTAAAGAAAGGACCTTTTGTTCGCCGGATTAACATCCATGCAGGCTGCAGCGAATCTGAAGTCATTCCATATAAAGGTCATATATCAAGTTAGAAAGAAAAGAACGAAGGATGTTTCCTTGAAGGATTTCGGATCAAGTTTCAATAGTTACAGATCGTGTTTGATCTGCTTGTACAGTATCTTTATTTTTATTATATTAATAAAAAGGCTCCAGGAGTCTATAGGGTATTAATTTTAATTCATTTGTAGTATCTTTGATGCTATATATTATATTTTCATTATTTCCAGTTTTAGTTAACCAATATATATATATATATATATATATATATATATATATATATATATATATATATATATATATATATATATATATATATATATATATATATATATATATATATATATATATATATATATATATATAATTAGGGATGGAGTGAAGTATCGGTATCAGTATCGGTAAAAATTTTGGTATCGCTCCATCTCATATATATATATATATATATATATATATATATATATATATATATATATATATATATATATATATATATATATATATATATATATATATATATATATATATATATATATATATATATATATATATATATATATATATATATATATTTTTTTAAAAAAAAAAAAAAAAAAAAAAATTTTATTATTATTATTATTATTATTATTATTATTATTATTATTATTATTATTATTATTATAACTACTGCTACTACTACTACTACTACTATATATCCATGTGTTCTTTACATACTGATTTTACAATACGATATTTTATTTCCTGTTTATATGCAACGAAAAAAACCGGCTGTTTTGTGTGCGCTATATATATATATATATATATATATATATATATATATATATATATATATATATATATATATATATATATATATATATATATATATATATATATATATGTTTTTTTTTTTTTTGTTTGTGTGTTGTGTTTTGTGATATAAGTTTTTTTATATATATATATATATATATATATATATATATATATATATATATATATATATATATATATATATATATATATATAAATATATATATATATATATATATATATATATATATATATATATATATATATATATATATATATATATATATATATATATATATATATATATATATATATATATATATATATATATATATATATATATATATATATATGTTAGGTTAAATAAACCCAAACAATTAATTTCATTAATAATCCTTTATTAAGATGCACAAATGCAAAATGAAATGAGAGGCAACAATGCCTCAAGCAAAGAAATGGTAGTAATTCAAATAAAGCACAAGATATATTTAAAACAGGAATTGCACACTTAAGATCTTCTTTGTTTATTAGCTTTGATTGATAATTTCGGGGATTAATTAGTTGTTTGTTGGACTTGCCAGAGATTTACAAGGAGCGATCCTCTACTCCGCTGTCACCGTCCAACCCAACTCTCCGCTCTTCTTTTAAAAACGTTGTATTCAAGCCTTTGTGACGTCATAGGCCCTTCTCTTTCCTCATTGGCTGGTTCAACTGCGTGCCGTTTTTAAGGCATCATTATTACAACTTCAGTAATTGTAACCTTAACTAAAATTCACTATTAATTAGTATATCGTTAAGGGTTATAACAACATTTAGTTTCATAATGATTATTTTATAAAATAACACGCAATTATATTTAAGCAAGAGAATGCCGAATTGACAATACAGATCTTCGTTTAACACAAAGGGGGGTGAGTAATCGAGTCGGTCAGAACAACTGTTTTACCCCCCCGAAATTTTTCAAAGTTTAAAGGTAATTGGAAAATTTTCAGCATTTCTTGGATCCGTCAGTAAAGTTTGTTTAGGGTGTCTGGTGACTCAAGGGTTTTTGCTTAGCAATATCTTTCAGCGGGGGGGGCCATTTTCGGCTCTCTCTCTCTCCGTCTTAGGAAGGGTTATTGCTACTCCTTAAGGTAGGGGGACACAGCACTTCCTACACACACCCCTCAAAAAACCCGACTTGTTCTGGATTCAAGATCTAACTGAGACTTTTTTTTTCTGGCCTTCCGTCTTTACCTTCGTTTCATTTTTGTTTTCTTTTCTCTTTTCTTTTTTTTTTCTATTTTATTCTCGTCTTCGGCACGTTCCTGTTTAATCCTCTGTTATACAACTAAAACGTAGTGCTACTGTCCTCAATAATCTAGCAATATTATTATTACCATTATTATTATTATTATATATTATCATTATTATCATTATTACTATTATTTACTTCCATTTTTCCTTTAATTTTATTTTCACTATATTTATTTTCACTTTTATTATTATTAAGATTCTCACTATTATAACATTTATTATTATTATTATTTTTATTATTATTATTATTATTATTATTATTATTATTTTATTTTATTTTATATTTTATTAATATTTAACATTTCTTAATATAAAATAAAAAACTAATGATCAAATTTTTATTTTATATATTTTTTTTTTTTTCACTATTTTTCTACTTCTAATTCTATTCACTAAAACTTATTTCTTTCGTTGTCTGTTGTAGGAAATTTTCAGACATCAGTCGGTGTGTATTTTTTTTTTCGTGAGCGTGGGTACCGTTGTGTGTATGTTTCCTTTTTCCTCCTCGCGCACATGCCGTTTGCGTCCTTTCAATAAAGCTCATTTTTGCTTACTCCGAAATGCCCCTTCCTCTTCGCCTTCTTTCCTTTTTTTTTTTTTTCTTCGTGTGGGTATCCTTTTACAACGTTAAGATTCGACTGGCCGAAAAATTCACTTTTAAAGGATTTTGGTCGTTCTGTTTGTCGTGATCTTTTTCTTGTTTTTATGTAGAATTTTTCTATTTTCTTAATTAATTTCTTACTTTTATCGAAGGGAACGGTGTTCTAATTAAGTTCTAATTATGTCACTCTGGGAATTTCACCATTTAATGTTAGGTTAAATAAACCCAAACAATTAATTTCATTAATAATCCTTTATTAAGATGCACAAATGCAAAATGAAATGAGAGGCAACAATGCCTCAAGCAAAACAATGGTAGTAATTCAAATAAAGCACAAGATATATTTAAAACAGGAATTGCACATTTAAGATCTTCTTTGTTTGTTAGCTTTGATTGATAATTTTGGGGATTAATTAGTTGTTTATTGGACTTGCCAGAGATTTACAAGGAGCGATCCTCTACTCCGCTGTCACCGTCCAACCCAACTCCCCGCTCTTCTTTTAAAAACGTTGTATTCAAGCCTTTGTGACGTCATAGGCCCTTCTCTTTCCTCATTGGCTGGTTCAACTGCGTGCCGTTTTTAAGGCATCATTATTACAACTTCAGTAATTGTAATCTTAACTAAAATTCACTATTAATTAGTATATCGTTAAGGGTTATAACAAATTTAGTTTCATAATGATTATTTATAAAATAACACGCAATTATATTAAGCAAGAGAATGCCGAATTGACAATACAGATCTTCGTTTAACACAAAGGGGGGTGAGTATTCGAGTCGGTCAGATATATATATATATATATATATATATATATATATTATATATATATATATATATATATATATATATATATATATATATATATATATATATATATATATATATATATATATATATATATATATATAACTTTTGTCCCTACAACGAACTACTTGTGACTGACCTATACTCTCCTGTTTTTACTATCATTTTTGTCTTATATCACTGAACCATCTTTTTGTCTCTGAAGTAACCCTCCTTAAAATATTTTGTGTTAATTTATTATTATTTTTTCATTTTATATATCTAAAGTTTTGATCTGACTCTTATTTTAATTGTAGTTTCTGTTATATATTACTCTACCATCTTGTTTCCTCTGGAGTGATCCTCTTTAAAACAAATTGTGTTATTTTATTTTATTATTTTTTATTTTATATTTCTATAGTTATATTGCGACATTTATATTAATTACAGTTTTGTTGTATTTTCAGTCTCTTTGATAATAACTTTTGTTAAATTCAAGCGAAACGTTAGATAAGATTTTGTCAAATGATATAATATGTTAAGTTGCATTATAATACAAATACTAAATATCAATGCTGCATGCATTTTTCGTTATCCTGTTATATATATATATATATATATATATATATATATATATATATATATATATATATATATATATATATATATATATATATATATATAGAGAGAGAGAGAGAGAGAGAGAGAGAGAGAGAGAGAGAGAGAGAGAGAGAGAGAGAGAGGGAGTAGGCGCAAGCAGAAGCGATGCAAGTATTCCCCATTATGTATACCTCACGGAGTGTCAGGTGAGTTTAGAAGATTCCGCTGTACTCCATTACTCAATGGTCTGTCCTTTTCGCCGCCTTACATTCATATATGGAATCTCTGCTGTACTCTCGACCATACACCAGATTGTTTTTCCTATGCTATATGAGCATCCCACCTGGTTCAACTTCTTCACATATACTCCAGAGCCTTACCAGAACACTTTCAAACATTTTCTTTTAATAACTGTAAAAAATTTCGAACATGAAACTGTTTCGGAGATACTTGAGGACGCACATCCAAACATTGCCCCTCATCCACTCTCTCCCTTAATCGCTTGAGAGATGGCAGCATCTGGAGATGGGGTTGACACTGAAAAAGACATAGCTGCCTGCTTGCTCTGGTGCACAGTCTTCTTTTTCATTTCCTACAACATTCACAGCATTTATTCTAATTTCCACTTTGTTGAACACCACCTCTTTTTTTTCTAGACCTCACCTCTTGTTCCTTACTTAAATTCAGTTGCTTTGTTTCTCTTATGTCAAACTCATCTGTTCTCTCTTACTATCTCTATCCTGAGTTTTAAGCCAAAGAGTTCTTGCTTTGTCTCTGATGTTAAACTCATCTGTTCTCTCTTACTATCTCTATCCTGAGTTTTAAGCCAAAGAGTTTTAAGTCTTGGAATCTTATGCATATGTGGGCAACGAAGTTAATTGCTCTCGTGTTTGTAATTTAAATCTTCTGAATTTTGTACCTTGTTGTCTTAGGCTTTCTTGCCAATCAGTGCCTACTTTCATTTGTTCTATTTATTTACCTCTTACTTTATTAACTAAAACTCATTTCTCGGATATCGGCATAGTTTGTGATTTCAGTTTTCACAACCGCAAGTCGTTTTCTTCTAGTTCTTAAGATAGAGGGTCGCTAAACTATTTTTTCCATTTTTCTGTACTGAACAATCTTTGAACAAACGATACAGATCCTTAACCGTATCCCTGATCGTCTTGGAGATTATCCGAACATTGTTGACCTTTTCTTGACTTCTGATTATTCAACTCTTATTGCTAAAATATTTTTGCTTCTGTATTACTTCGATCATTTTATCCCTTTGTTTTGTTCTATTTCTTTACGTCTTCCGCTAAGATCTTCGCTTACCTTGTAGAAACGAAAGTATTTTTTATTTCGGAGCCGCAAATTGATCGATCTTGTGGTCCTTTATTTTTTTTGTTTTCCCTTGGAATGATTATTTCTTCGGTGGGTAGATTCCTGAGTGTGAAAGGCATGGGACATCTGAGAGGAGAAGGAGTAGGAGGAGGGTTGCCGGAGTCGTCCAGGGTTTAATTAGAGGAAAACAGGAGGCTGAAGAGATTAGTCTTTTCAGTTGGAGTGTTAGCACCAGAACCATCAGAGCGAATAAGAGGAGTTAAGGAGGGTTTACAGAAGTTGTTAGAGATGTTTTTGGCAAGAGGCCAGAAAGATTTATCAGTAGGAGAATTTAGGAGCTCAGCACACCTTCTTTTAGTGAAAGCCCGCTTTGCTCGTCGAAGAATATCCCTGCAACGATTCCGAGCTGAATGAAAATTAGCAAGAGTGGTAAGAGGAGAATTTTTCCATTCTCGATACGCGATGTCTCTAGCCTGAATGGCACGAGAGCAGGCGCGATCGAACCATGGAACTTGTATATATATATATATATATATATATATATATATATATATATATATATATATATATATATATATATATATATATATATATATATATATATATATATATATATATATATATATATATATATATATATATTAGGGATGGAGCGATACCAAAATTTTTTTTTACCGATAAATAAAAAAAAAAACTTACCGGTACCGATACCCGATACCTGAAAATATACCGATACTTACCGATACCGATACTTTATCCATTCATATATCAAAATTTTTACCGATACCGATACCGATACCTGAAAATATACCGATACTTACTGATACCGATACTTTAACTCCATTCTAATATTACTCCATATATAATATATATATATATATATATATATATATATATATATATATATATATATATATATATATATATATATATATATATATATATATATATATATATATATATGCGCACACATACCACATATAATAATGTGCTGCTGAAAGTTTGCCAAAATCTGCATGGCCAACGCCTTCTACTCTCATTTGTAGATAATTGATGGGGCAACATATTAATCATTAGAGAGGACAGATGAATAGAGAGAGAGAGAGAGAGATAGATAGATAGATAGATAGAGAGAGAGAGAGAGAGAGAGAGAGAGAGAGAGAGAGAGAGAAAAAGAGAGAGAGAGAGAGTAAAAAATATTTAAAGAATAGAAATTGTATAAATTGTTTTTAGTGACCAGTGAGAGGAAACTCTTAATAATTTTCGTGTGTCTGAAGCACATCCTCTAAGCTTTTCGTCATTCTTTTCTCCGGAAATTCTATGTATATGAAACTTTACTTGGTCGCCCCTTTCTATTATATATTTTTTTTTAAGGAAACTTAGATAAAGAATGCTTTCTCATAGAGTTGGCTAGTATATTAGTGTTACGTGTTAAGTGGATAATTTCCTATGATACACGCAAGCTCGCACGCACGCTATATATATATATATATATATATATATATATATATATATATATATATATATATATATATATATATATATATATATATATATATATATATATTTTTTTTATTTTATTTTTTTTATATATTATTATATATATATATATATATATATATATATATATATATATATATATATATATATATATATATATATATATATATATTATATATATATATATATATATATAACATACCGTATATAGATATTCTTTACTACTATTTCTGTTGTAACAGTTACCCACATTTTACGTCTGAAGAAAATGAGAATGTCGGCCTTTTGCCAAATGTAGCTTGCACAAACTTAAATTGTGCTTTTGAATAGTATATATATATATATATATATATATATATATATATATATATATATATATATATATATATATATATATATAATATATATATATATGAACCGACCGGGGCCCCGGCCCCGGCCAACCCCGGCCATTTTACTGAGCCCCGGCCCCGCCCCGGCCCCGGCTAAAAAATCAGGGAAAACCGGGGTTGCCGGCCGGGGTTAAAATGGCAAATTATGCAAATTTTTATTTTTTATTTTTTATTTTCAGCCGATTCTGCTGAAACTTTCAGTTAAATAGATTTTTTACCGGTAAGAAAAGTCCATTTCTAGGTTTTTCGAGTCTATTATGGTTAAAAGTATTTTTTTTTATTTTTATTTTTTGTGGAATTTTACCCTTTTTCAATAGAATGGCGTGCCAAACCACTTTTTAGAATGAGCTAAAAGTTGGACTATTTATTCAAAATTATATGGGCTACAAAGTCTTTAATAGACTTTTGTCCCCAGAGTTATAGGAAAAATGTTTATAAGCCAAAAACTGACCAACTATAGAAAAAAAAATTTTTGAACTGAAAAAAAATATACCTTTTCAGACAAATCTTTTTTAAAAAAAAACTATAACATTTCCTATTTTTGGTGTGTATAGAGGAGGGGTGGGGCTACAAATTCCTCTATACTTTATTCGATGAGATTCGTTGGTTTTGAGATATAGCCTTCAAAAAGGTCCATTTTTGGCCAAATTTCAAAAATTCCCAAAGTTTGAGAGGCTA
>SEYY01002950.1:0-21582 GCA_009176605.1 Armadillidium nasatum | reverse complement strand
AAATTTTGCAAATAAGAAATATCTGTGGTAATGCACTTTCCTTCTTCTCTTGAAGTTTCACAATTTCTTCTTGAAGACTACTCCAAAGCTGTCTTATTGAAGATAAATTACCAGCCATATCCAATTTCTCATTCCATTTGTGGTGCAAAGAAATTTGAACAAATATCAAAGACTTTGTTCTCCTCAACACCAACAAAGAGATTATGAAGTTCCTTACATACTTCATCTGCCTTAATCAGATTTCTTATCTGAGCTCAAACATTTTGGCTAAGGGTTGAAACAAACAAAAACAATACATCTGATTGTGTTTTGTTGAAATTTTCTAATTTCTTTCTGTACACATTTCTTTCTTCAACTGTGGCTGTACTTTTGGGTTCTTGTGGTTTTTCTAATTTTCCATTGATTGCTTCTGTTGCATCTGGAATACCACTTAACTTTATCTGTATAAGATATTTCCAATCATCCCAATTTCTTTTGCCATGAAGAGGTTCAATTTTGTGTACTAGGCCTAATTCTTCCATTCTCTTTATCTTACTTCAAACTGGGCTTGCTAATAAGAAACTAACTTCTAACTACGGACTGCTGCCATGTTAAAGTAAATCTTTTAGTTGTAGTTTAATTAACAACCCATTTGAAGTAAATAAAACACTTTGTAATATAACATGTTTACTTAGAGAAAAGGAAAAAATATCACAGGCTATATGTTACATACTATTGTTTTGTAACTACAAAAAGAGGATGGCCAAGTTGCCAGATTATTCTTTACATGATAAATAGTAGCTAAATAAAAAAAATGCTCTATAAAAATAATGAATAAACAATATTTTCTTCAACAATATATATATATATATATATATATATATATATATATATATATATATATATATATATATTATATATATATATATATAATATATATATATATATATATATAATATATAGAAATAACTTGCGTGATGGCTAGCAAGCCTGTAATGCGCTAAGGCCGATCTAAAACATTAAAAGATAAAACACTAAAATTCGCACAAATGATAGATTAAAATTGGAAGTAAGTTATAAAGTAAAAAGGCGAGCTTTCGACTCCGAAACATCCGGGAGTTCTCTTCAGGCCGAGGAAGAAATAACAGTCTTCCTCGGCCTGAAGAGAACTCCCGGATGTTTCGGAGTCGAAAGCTCGCCTTTTTACTTTATAACTTACTTCCAATTTTAATCTATCATTTGTGTCAATTTTAGTGTTTTATCTTTTAATGTTTTAGATCGGCCTTAGCGCATTACAGGCTTGCTTCCAGCCTCATCACATAGGGTGATTTTTATTGTATATATATATATATATATATATATATATATATATATATATATATATATATATATATATATATATATATATATATATATATATATATATATATATATATATATATATATATATATATATATATATATATTTACAGGGACGCAGCCTAAAGGATGATTCGTCGTATGCAACTATTCTATTCGCTCCGGGAACCTGCAGAATCTTTTCTCCGCAAAATATGTTATTCTTCTTCCTTCTAGAAAGATGAGCTCAATTGAGCAATGTCGATAAAAGTGGATAAAAGAGATTTCTCATTCTATTAATTATCGTTTTGTTCCTTTGTTCTTTCCATTGTTTTTAAATTTATGTATTATTCTTTTTCAACTGATTATGAAATATTTTGACCATAATGCTCATATCACCTGTATGAGTTTGTGATGAACGTTTGAATGGGCATTTTCTTTCCAATATTATTGGCATTTCATTTAATCTTTTGATTTTTCATTGAACTTATTGAGAGATTACTGTATCATTTTTTTTATTTAGAAGAGCATTCCACAGAAACAATGGCGATAGTCAGATCGCCTTTGAGTAGCTAACCTTCATATTTTTAACTGGTGCAAAGAAAACCTGGTTGTTTTCAGTGCCTCTGAATATCGATTTCTTCATCTATGTACCCAATCTAATCTTCTGCATTCTCTTGGAAAGCACCCTTCTCAAACTTTCCTCTGCCCTTAAAATAAGAAATTATTGGTGCTACTTTCATTTTAGGATTTCATTGTGTATCTCACTAAACTAGTTCTTAAGAGGTTTTCTATGGTGATTCACTGTAAGAACTCATTTATCATCTTAGTGTTTTTTTCGGTATGACTTTACTCTTCATTTAGTTCTACTTCATTTCTTGAATGATTTTATTAATCTCTTCTTGAGAAGGTTGTGTTCCCGAATCTTCGTTTTATCTGTTCTTCCACTTTTTCTATCTGAATCTCTACAAATTCCATCTAGTCGTCGAACTGTTACATCATCCTTTTGCAATCGCTTTTAAAACTGATACCCTGTTGGAGACTTAAAATTTGTCTTTCCATACAGTCTCATTTTTTCTCAGTTTTATTTTCTGAATGCAAAATTAACCGCTACGATCAATCTGACATATACTCTATTGGTAAAGTCAACTTCTTTGACTACTTCTTTCCCGAGTATATCGGCCATTTATATATATATATATATATATATATAATATATATATATATATATATATATATATATATATATATATATTATATATATATATATATATATATATATATATATATATATATATATATAAGAAAAGGGGTCTCGATCTATTTATATTTATTATTATGTGTAATGATATTTAAGCACGATATATCAACTGCATTTAAGAACGATATACCGATTATTACGGTATCGTTTCGACCGATATATACTCATATCGTAGGATGATGACTAGTCTGAATAAAAACGTTGTTATAAAAACGTGGGTGCTTGAATTATACTGTTAAAAAAGGTTCTTGTCATTTTCAGGAAATCATTTGAAATTTTAATCCAAATGTACGAAATCGGACAAGTTGAAAAAGCTCATTTGGTTGAATTTTATAATGTGAAGTTTAAGAAGTTTTATAATGTGCTCTATTATATATATATATATATATATATATATATATATTATATATATATATATATATATATATATATATATATATATATATATATATATATATATATATATATCATTCTTATTATTATTTTTGTTATTATTATTCTTTTTATAATTATTATTTTTATTTTTATTAATCACGTTAGGTTAGGTTAGGTTAATTCGACTTATCATAACCTGAACGACCGAAGTTTGCCGTATGATACAGGCCTAACTGATTGATAGAACGTTGCCGTTTGATACAGGCCTACTACCATATATATATATATATATATATATATATATATATATATATATATATATATATATATATATATATATATATATATATATATATATATATATATATATATATATATATATATATATATATATATATATATATATATTTTATATATTTAGAATTGTTCGTTTACAAATGTTAATGACTTTAGCTTAAAATTGAAATGATTCTTTGAAAGTGACAAGGTCCGTAAAAAAAACTTGTGTAATAAAATATTAATTGAAAATAAAAGATGCAAACTTTAATCATATTTAACCCTGGAACAAAATAATATAAAAACAAAAGGTTTTGAAGGAAATAAGGTAAAATTTTATTTTCAAATAATATATTTTTTACAATTTAGAAATCATCCATGTGTATTTATAACAAGATCTAATCTCACTAGTATGCGATATGGGCATGTATCGGCAGGAATGATACTGTAATTATCGATATATCGTTCCTAAATATCATGTCACAATAATAATAAATATAAAAAGATCGAGACCCATTCTCCCTCTCTCTCTCTCTCTCTCTCTCTCTCTCTCTCTCTCTATATATATATATATATATATATATATATATATATATATATATATATATATATATATATATATATATATATATATATATATATATATATATATATATATATATATATATATTGAAATGGGCATTATTTTTTGACCGCCACAAATTTATATATTGAATTATTATTTTTTGACCGCCACAGATTTACATATTGAATTATTGCTTACTTATTTTTTTTTTCTTGCTTGCTTATTGTGTATTTCAAAATAGTGAAACATTTATATCCGATTGTGAGTGTCGATATGTATCTATTTTTGTGACAATTTTTATTAAACAAATTTTTATTTTGAGTTTTGTTTCCTCAAATTTTCAGTCTGTTTCCTTGTTTATTCACTATTAAAATAATTCAAAGGAATATATATATATATATATATATATATATATATATATATATATATATATATATATATATATATATATATATATATATATATATATATATATATATATATATATATATATATATATATATATATATATATATATATATATATATATATTAGGGATGGAGCGATACCAAAATTTTTACCGATACCGATACCGATACCTAAAAATTACCAGATACCGATACCGGTATCGGAAAGTATGCCGATATACTACCGATACTTTACTTTTTTCAAAAATTTTGCCGATACCGATACTTGCCGATACCGATACCGATACTTCACTCCATCCTTATATATATATATATATATATATATATATATATATATATATATATATATATATATATATATATATATATATTATATATATATATATATATATATATATATATATCCTCTGGTTTGCAAATACCGGAGGCCTACCAAATTCCACCAGAGTTTTGGAATATTCGGGATCTAATCGCTAATGGCAACGTGACCCGATACACGGCGTTTAAAAGTGTACGTCAAAGGAAGTTGGGAAAACAGATAAAGGGAGAGTGTTCCAGACTTTACCAGTAGAGTACATGTAAGAGTTAGCATAGCGGTTAAAGTCTGGGGTTGGAGAGTTGGATAGAGAAACGATGAGACTGTGTAGAAAGTCGTGTCGCACGAGCCCTTTTCAATGGAGGAGGTATGCAACGTGAGAGTTAAGAAGAGCAATGTCCTTTGTAATAGCGATAGTATAGAGAATTCGACGGGAAGAAAAAGACTGGAGAGAGTTGGTAAGAGCAGGAGAATTGAGACGAAAAGCCCTATTCTTTCGAAAATAGCTGTATGTGTGGAACCACCCCAGATGTGAGATACGTACTCCATACAGGGGCGAACAACACCTCTATACAGAGCAAGCAACTGGGGTGGCGTAAAAAAACCACGAAGGCCCCTCAGAACACCCAACCTCTTAGATGCTTGTTTAGAAAGATAAATAATGTCATCTTTCCAAGAAAGATCACTAGAAAAAGAAACTCTGAGAATATTGAGGACAGATGAAGGTTTGAGTTGAGTGTTTTCGAAGAAGATATCATAGTTGTGTGGAATATTGTGTCGAGTAGAAAGATGGAGGAATTGAGTTTTTGAGGCATTGAAAACGACCATGTTTTCTCTGCCCCAATTTGAAATACGAGAAAGATCAGAGGTCAGTTGTTCCAAGGCCATCCTTCTTGAATCTATCAACTGCTGTTGGGAGAGACGTCTTTCAAATTGAAAGGAGTAATAAAGGGTGGAGTCATCGACATAGGAGTGTATAGGAGACGAAGTAATAGAGAGAAGGTTATAGTTGTTGGTTTCAGGTAGGTAAATTGATTGAAACAAGGTTGGATATTCGGGTCTCTCTATTCTTGAGACAAGAGGACAGTAATGAGATAAGACCAGGACCCAGTTCTGATGGTATATAAAAACTTATAAATACTATATAAATTAGAAAACAAAAAATACATATAAAATGCTAAAAATTGGTTATTTTTACCTACGATATCAACAATGATAAATGTTCAGCATGAGTATTGCTGTCAGATAATAATAATATAATAATAATATATTGGCGCTTGTATGTTGCTTTCCCTTGAATACAATATTGACTCACACAAATACATTACATACACACACACACACACACACATATATATATATATATATATATATATATATATATATATATATATATATATATATATATATATATATATATATATATATATATATATATATATATATATATATATATATATATATATATATATGAGAGAGAGAGAGAGAGTGTTTGTTTACCTGTAGCTAACAGGTCGGCGTTGAACTGCAGCTGAAATGCGGAGATGGGGTAACTATGCAGTTTGACGTAGTAACTTTGTTGAAAGCGTCTGCAAGCTATCCTAGCGTCTATCGGGACCTACGTGTAAAATAATAGGCAAGACTTTAACAAAAAGGGAATGGATGAATAACACTGGGGGGTAAGGTAAACACAAAATTGAGCAAATGGAACTAAGAACAACATTTCTTAAGCTAAGGGCTTATCTCATTAAAGTTGTAGTTTGAATGTAGGCTGTGTATTGGTGTGCCGATGAAAAAATAAGATATTCCTCACGTAAACTTCCGAAAAGGAAAAATAACTTTTTAAAGTTGAACGGCTAGTAACATAACAGATCACGTGTGAGGTAAAATGGAAAAAGAACGACTCTTGCCTAGCCTAAATTACTGGCGTCGGCCTAGTTGAAATTGGGCCAACCGCTAATGTAGAGTTGTCAGTATATGGACGGAATGTTCATCCCTTCAAGAATCTGGTTTTGGCAATCTGTCAAAGAAAGCGGAGTGGTAAACGGATTGGTCTGCCAGATCTTGTTCGACCGACTTGAGGAGGGCGATGCAGACTATGATCAAAAGCTGGTGCCAAATTCCGATGTTTTATAGGCGCTGTAGGGGAAGGCGGAGAAGTAGTAGAAATAGTTGGAAGAGACGGAGAGGTAGGGTGAGCAGGCATAGGCTGAATATGTGGAATGTGAAGCGGTGGATTTGCGGAAGTCATCTGGAGGGTCAGGATTAGATTAAAAAAATGCTGGTTTCAATCTGTCAATTGAGACTACCTCCGTCCGAGTAGGGCGCTGAATAAGAAAAGTTTTCTCTCGACGATTTAAAACCCGAAAGGGGCCTTCATATCAGGCCTGTAGCGGGGCACGATAGGCATCGAGACGGACGAAAACGTTAGTGCAGATTGAAAGATCTTTCGGAATGAAAGAATGTGTGTTCTGTGTACGTGTTGGTGAAAGTTTCCACGAAGAACATTCGTGAAGATGAGAAAGATATGTGAAGGGGTCTGTAGGAGGAGAATACGAAGGGTCAAAGAAATCACCTGGAAGACGGAGGGGAGAGAAATAGACTAGTTCTGACGAAGTTAAATTGAGATCCTCTTTCATGGCAGAGCGGATGCCCAAGATGTCGAAAGGCAGAGTTTTCGAGTCTTTTGTCGTTCTGTCATAACATGCGGTGGTTCGACCCCTGAGGAGGTAAAATTTCTTTATCTTCCCAATATGTTCTATTGACTTTGTACAACTTACTGCTTAGTTTATAAGCATTATTGAGTAAATCTTAAAGAGCGGGGGAGGAACAGGGTGAATACCTGGTGACGGTGCCTTGACGGGAAGATCGGTTGCATGAAACTGTTCTTGAATCGAACTTTTTTGGGTTCGTGGATAGCTTAGCGGTAGAGCACCGAGTCTTTTGTCGTTTTCAGTCGCAACATGCGGTGGTTCGACCCCTGAGGAGGTAAATTTCTTTATCTTCCCAGCATTTGCATTTGCATTTGCATTTGCATTTGCTGGGAATAATATATTTCTTGATCCTACCAGTACAAATGCTTAAAATTCTAGAAATACTCTCCCCCAGCATCAATACACTTGCAGAGACGTGTCTGCCATGCCTGGAAGGCACCCTGAAACTCCTCGACGGGAATGCCTCTTAGGTCAGATGTTACATATTTTTGGATGTTTTCTACGAACTCCCAATGCTTCCCTTTCATAGCCCTCTCTTCAGTCGGGGAAACAAAAAAAAGTCGCACGGAGCCAAGTCGGGACTGTAAGGGGCTGGGTGACCACCGGGGTGTTGCTCCGGGCCAGGAAATTGGTAATGATGAATGCCGTGTAGCTGGGGGTTTTGTCATGGTGGAGCTTGACCGTGTCTTTGATGTCAGCCCTCATGGGCGACGCGTTTCAATCTCTTGAGCTCCTGCAGGCTGAGTTGACAGTTTGTCCCTGCGGTACAAACTCAAAATGGACGATTCCTCGGACGTCAAAAAAGACAATGAGCATCGTTTTGATGCGAGACTTGCTCATTCGTGCTTTCTTGTGGCGGGGGATGATTTTGTGTGCCACTCGCTGCTCTGCCTTTTCGATTCTGGGTCGTACTCGAACATCCAGGAATCGTTTCCGGTTACTACAGAGTTTAGAAAGTCCGGCTCATTTTGAATCAAATCCAACAATTCTTGACAGCGCAAAACTCGAAGTTCTTTCTGCTCTTCCCTCAACACTTTCGGCACAAGCTTCGCGCAGACCTTGCGCATTTGCAGATCCTCGGTCACTATCCCATGTACCGCAAATGTGGACATGTTTAGGGTGTCAGCGATTTGCTGGATGCTCAATCGACGGTCGGAACGCAAAACTTCGCACACACGATTCACGTTTTCGTCGGTTCTGGCCGTTGTTGGGCGTCCACAACGGGGTTCGTCGGCGATCTCCTCCCGGCCCTCCTTGAACGCCTTGTGCCATCTGCCTGGACTGTGACCTTGACATGCAGTCGTTCTTGAAGGCCTCTTGAAGCATCTGGAATGTTTCGGTTGCATTCTTTCCAAGCCGCACACAAAACTTGATTGCGTATCGCTGTTCAAGCGAACGCTCCATCGCGCCGTGTTACAAAGTCGAAAAACACACTTCACGCGGAGGCACGTCTTTCCACTCACACTGCTCGGAGCAAACTGACGACCGGCTGCATTGGAAGGGCAGACCCCTCATCACATTTCCTGACTCATTTTACCCCGCTGCAATGGATAGTCGCGTTACAATAAAATCATGCGCATTACTTTCATAATGGACCCTGTATATATATATATATATATATATATATATATATATATATATATATATATATATATATATATATATATATATATATATATATATATATATATATATATATATATATATATAATTACACCATTTTCTTTCCTATTGGTAACTCTGACCACAATCTTTTAGCTCTAATGTATAACACTTTCTCTCTAGCAGCTCTACTCTACCCCAAATGTATTTTCTGGCATTTTAATCGGGCTAATTGGGAAGCATTGCTTCGCTTCTTCGCCAACTATTCTTGGAATGAATTCTATTTTAACACTGATGATTCTCCGGGGTGTGCTAATAAAGTGAGAGACGTGATTGCAAATGATATGAGCAGGTTCATTCCCTTTTCAGTTAAATCATTCTCTCCCCAAAATCTATGATTCATTGGTAGTTGAGAGACAATGCTCATCGGGAGTGAAAAAACTCTTTCTCCTGTCACTCTTACTAATTTTCACTCTGCTCAGAATCGTGGCAGGAATATGATTCGACAGGACAAGCATACTTTCACCAAAAGAAAGTGCTCTGAAGACCTTGGTTCTCCTACTGAAAAAGATTTCTGTCCTTTTGCCAAAAATATCTCCAACAGTTTCTAAAAATTCTCTTTTCCTCCTCTTATTCACTCTGATGGATCCGTAGCTAACACTCTAGCAAAGAACACTGATCTCTTCGGCCTCATTTTTTCATCTTTTTTTTTTTTTTTTTTTTTTTTTTTTTTTTTTTTTTTTTTTTTTTTTTTTTTTTTTTTTTTTTTTTACAGTTCACTATTCGCTGGCGAAACCCTTTTCAAGGAGTGGGCGTATGCAATAGAGAAAAGAGGAAGAAAACCCACCCAGAACCCGAACCTAACGCACATCTCTCAGGTGGGTACAGACGGAAGCCTTGAAGCGAGGAAGAATAAATGTTAGAGGAAAAATAGATGATGGTAGAGAGTTCCACAGAACTGAGGTAGCTGGAAAGAAGGAGGCACCACAAAGGGCAAGTCTGTGGTTTACAGAATTCACACAAAATTTTTGCGAAAGCGCAATGGAGGTTAAATGCGAGAGTAAAATTCCCTCTAGCACCTGCCATTGTAGTACCTATAGAAAAGAGATAGAGCACCAACGTCACGTCACAGAGATAGAGGATCAAGAGAGTTTGAAAGTAGGGAACAGCTTATTAATCTTTTAGCCTTGGACTCGACCCTATAAAAGAGAGTGGAGGAACCGAGCCTCCCCAAATGTGAGAACAGTACTGCATACAAGGGTTGAGAAGACCCTTGTATATTTGGAGTAAATGCTCAGAAGGAAAAAGTTTTTCCTTCTTGATTGTTGATTTTCTTGAAAGATTGTTGGATTCCCCCGAAGACCAATAATTTTTTGGATGATACCACCATCTTAAAGAGGAAATTTAATCATCAATGGTTGAAGACATATTCTCTTTGTCTGGTATACTCCAAGCGCTTAAAGGGAGCATTTTGCAAATTTTGAATTTTATTTTCGCCAAATAAAAGTTCGGTCAAAGGGGTCCTGGTCTCTTTAATAATAAAACCTTTCACTAAATATAAAGATGTCCATGAGGTTTGGAAGCGACATACAAACACTGGGTGGCAAAAAATTGAAGCTTCAAGATTGTTCCTAAAGGACGTGTCGGTAGCATCCAAATGTAACCAGTTTTCAAAGAAAACCATAGAAAAAATTAAAAAAGGTATTATCTTCAATAATTTCATGTGTAACATTTTCTTGTACGCTCGATTTATCGCTTCTGGAAGAGAGTGCTGAAAGATTTGTGCCGTTTACGAATAGATGCGAGAGACCAGTCATTGAAAAAGCATTTTGAACATGGGAAGAAAAATGCCACATACCATTTAGTTAAGATTCAGAATGAGATCACTTCTTTATGTGGTACTACTATAAAGGAAAGCATCGTTAATAAGGTCAAGGAAGCGTGCGCGTATAACTACTTGCAGATAAAACTACTGATATTTCTGGAAAAGAACCGTTATATATAGGTTTGTTGTATTTCGACAAAGAGGCCAATAAAATCAAAGAGGAATTTATTGGCTTTGTAGAACTAGAAGAACTTGAAGCCATTGCGAAAGTCATTGACGATTTTGTCACGAGCGAAGAACAGGATCCCGAAAAATGCGTGGGCTTGAGTTTCGATGGCTGTTATACGATTTCTGGCAAAGAAGCAATATTACGGGGAAAATATAAAAAAAAATTGTTCTTTCATTGCTCTTCAGACAAATTAAATCTGGTAGTAAATGATTTGGACTCAATACCTGAAATCCATAATACTGTGAGAGCTATAAAGGACATTGTTACGTTTTCCGCAAGTCAGTCTTGAAATGAAATTAATTCCAAACATCCCAAGTTTATGCCAGACCAGATGGTCTGAAAAACACAAGTGTATCAGAGTGATTAAGGAGCACTTTGTACGAATAATGCAAGCGTTAGAAACTTTTTCCATTAGAGGAAATACTGCTAAAAGAAAAAGAGTCTTTCAGGTGCATTCAGTGGCATGTAAGTCGTCATTCATCATGGTTGAAGTACTCTATGGTGTTAGAGACAGTTATGAACGCTCTCAAATCCAAGACCTTGGATATCGTCAAAACTTTGCAGCACTTTAAACGCTTTGTGGAAATGGTTAGGCACCATCGTAATAACGAAGACAAAATCACAGAAGAAGTGTTAAAAGAAGCTAATCCAATCGCCGACCAACTGGGACTGGATCTGAATATACTACGGATTGTTGATAGGTAGCAGCACCACAACAACCATCCTTAATAAATCCGTATCTGGGTTTCTATACAACCTCTTCTTTAAATTTACGGTTTTATACTGAAAATACACATGCCTTTGCATTGACATATTTACATCCTTTCCACATGTTATTCACGACAATCGATGAATTAAAGGAAAAACAGTTTCATTTTACAGCTTGTACCATCTAGATGGCCTAGAAACAGAGTTGAAACTTTGGTATAAATTTGGAAGGAAAAGAAATTGAGTAGTGAAGAACTAAAGGATTTTGTCATCTCACAAGTCTTCAAGGAGACCGAACCTTTCTATCTGGTGACAGAAAAGACTCTGCTGATTCTACTTACCCAGCCATGCACCACCAGGACAGTTGAGTGCTCTTTCACTACTCTGCGAAGGATCAAGACTTGGCTACGAAAATCTATGGAAGAGGACAAGTTAAACAGGATTGTTATGATGAGTATGCATAGAAAATTTGTGTTTGACTATTATGATTACTTTATTCAAATAGTAGTTGATAAATTTACCATGAACTCAAGAAAATTACTTTTTTAATAATATCAATTATTTGCAAGTTGCAACTGTTCCAAACTGTGAATTTTTCATTATTTCATGTTGCATTTAATATTCTATAGTATTAATAAAATAAAAATTAATTATTTCATTACCCATACAAATGTTTCTAGTTTAATACGTCTGCTTCTTTCCCTGTAGGCTCTACAAAATTATAAGATGTTTCCCCCCAGCTTGGAAGCTGCCGACGCCCATGTCTCTAACTACAACTTTTTTCACAATTTCCGACAAAATAGTGGAGTCTGTGCCAATATTACCATTAACACTCCTGTGACACGTCTCGTAAATCTTGGATCTCCTGATTTCGATGTTTTGTGGCTTAAAATCTGTCTCCTACTGCTACAATTATCTTCTGTTTCTGCTACTGCTCCCCTAATGGAACAGATTTTTCAATTCTTTTTCAATATCTTATTATCTCTCACGAGACTTACTTTTCCTCATCCAACTGCTAAAGTTCTCTATTTAGGGAATTTTAACTGGCACCACACTGAGTGGTTGGGCTCCTCTCATACTTATACAGGTGGGAAGGAGGCCAAATCATTCAGCATTCTTAACGATCTGGAGCAGTTGATTAGGGAGCTCACACACATTCCAGGTCTTCCTAATCAGTTCTTGAACACACATGATTTATGATATACCACTAATCCTTCTAGATTTAAATACACCATTTTCCCTCCTATCGGTAACTCTGACCATAATCTTATAGCTCTTATTTATAATACTTTCTCTCCAACAGCTCCACCATGCCCTAAACGTGCTTTCTGTTAGTTCAACAGAGATTATTGGGGGGCAATGCGTCGCTTCTTTGCTAACTACCTTTGAAATGAATCCTGCTTTGATTCAGGGAACGCTTCATTCTCCTCTGAAAAGGTTGAGGCTGTAATCATCGATGGGATGGGCATTTTCATTCCATCTTCAACTAAATCTTTTTCTCTTCAAAATCCATGGTTCGATGGCAATTGTTCTCTTATCGTTCGGGAGAGAGATAACGCATATCGTGAATGGAAAAAATGTCCTTCTCCTATCACTCTTGATAACTTCCATTCAGCTAGAAATAGCTGCAGTGATGTTCTTCGACGGACTAAACTCACTTTCACTAAAAGGTGCGCTGATAAAAATTTCTGGCCTCTTGCCAAAAGTATAATAGTAATTTCTGTAAATCTGCCTTTCCTACTCTTATTCAATCTGATGGTTCTGTAGATAATGCTCCCTCTGAAAAGGCAAATCTCTTCGGTCTCCTTTTTTTAATTTAATTCCATCTTGCTCGATTCTGGCACCCCTCCTCCTACTCCTTCTCCTCTCAGGTGTTCTAAGGGAGTGTACTTCAGAGTTAGCGCCTGTCTTTGTTCAGATCACATAATACCTTTCTTCAGTGTTGGAAGCGCTCATATGTTCAGCAGATCCCGACACTTTAAACTATCGACCTATGGCTCTCACTTGTGGTCTCTTTAAAATTTTTGAAATTCTCCTCAACTTTCATTCCTGGATCATTTGGAGTCTCATTCTCTTCTCTTGTATCATCTGTATGGCTTTCGACGCTCGACGTCAATTGGTAACTTACTTTAATATCTCACTGATTTTTGGTCTTCTGTCCTTAATCACTTTGGGGAGTCCTGTGTGGTGGCGCTTGACATATCCAAGGCTTTTGACCGGATATGGCATAACGTCGCTGCTCTCTATTCTCCCTTTGTTGGTTTTCCTCCTTCTCTTTGCTTACTCGTCTATTTTTCTCTCATATCGTTTCATTTCTATACTTGTAGGTGGAGCGACCTCTTCCTTCTTTCCTATTAATTTTGATGTTCCTCAGGGTTCTGTTTTATCTCCAAATTTATTCTTACTTTTCATTAACGATTATCTCAACTGCACTTCTAACTCTGTTCACTTTTATGCTGATGACTCGACTCTACATTCTTCTACTCATTTCAAATCTGCTCCCTATTTTCCATATTTTCCCTATTTTGCTTCTCGTCTTCAACTTTCCGATTCAATTCTTGCCGATCTGGATGGGATTTCCCGGTGGGGTAATGGCAACATTGTGAAATTCAACTCTTTAAAAACACGACCTCTTCACATCTCCATCTCATAAACACCTCCAACTTTCCTATCTTTTTCGATGGCTCTCTCGTCTTACCTGTAAATAACATTAACATTCTTGGTCTAAAAATAAACAATAAGTTGTCTTGGAAACCACATATCAAAATGGCTGTTAAGGTGGCCTCTAAGAAGCTGGGAATACTGTTCAGTATTCCCAGCTTCTTAGACGTCAAAACTCACTTCAACATCTAAAATTAAGTATCATTTTCCGATATTGGTTATTGTAAATTTTATCAATTTCCATTAGGACGTAAACGTCGTTAAAACCATTCATATTGGATAAACGTAAATATCTAAAAACGACTTTTATAACATTAATAATATAATATTGAACGATGGAATGTACAGTATATATTGTCGGTTAGGGTAATCTTCTAAAATAATTAGTAAATTTTTATACCTAAAATTGCCTCTGTAGCTTAAACTAGTGAGGTGCTGCTTCAGAAAAATTTTACACATTGTAGAGCATATGAAATTATTATTATTATATATGAAGGAAACACTACCTTACACTTGCACAACAGGACTGGCACTGTGTGAGCAACAGTGTTCTCTCTACGTAGCATGTAGCTTCTTATCTTGGGGCATGTGTGCTCGCACACAATAGCCAAACCACCATCACTGGAACTGTGAGGCGCACATTTCCATAAAATGATTTGTGTAATTTTTTCATGAACTTGGGTATGATTACTGACGTAAAGCTTACAGATTAAATAATGTACAAGAATAAAAAAAAGAAAGGAAAAAAAAACTCAATATATTGAACATTATCAATAATATCGAGTGAAAACAGGGCTCAGTTTGTGCTACCTCTTGTTATGTGAATTGTATTGTTGATGAACCTTGGGTATTTAACATTACATGTTTAGTCCATATATCATGTACTCTGGTTTATATATTTTGCATATTGTATGCGTATTTGGGTTAGCTAATTGTCCACTCTGGGACAGTCTTGATAGACCCTTGTGGATACTTAATGTCTATTTTTCTTCTATATATATATATATATATATATATATATATATATATATATATATATATATATATATATATATATATATATATATATATATATATATATATATATATATATATATATATATATATATATATAAATATGTGTGTGTTGGCATATTATTTGTCATGATGGCAGAAATATAAATATAAATGATAATATTACATAGGGCAGGTCATAAAGACAAACAGCTACTCTTACCTAGGCCTTTATTTACATGTATACCACATAGTACATACGAGATAGAATCGAGAGAATGAGAGTACAAGTTTTACCACATGTGCAGTCTACATAATGAAGCATGGTCTTTTCTGAATGGTAACAAAAAAAATATTCATACAGTATTAATAGCACATATACTTTAGGTTAACTTTTAATACCCCCTCGTAATCTAATATATACCTCTAATGTTTTCAAATTTTAACAACCCACTTTTTGATATATATTTAGTTAATATATCAGATACTTTATCTTCAGACTTTACATACTTTCAATCTACAATACCATTTTGAATTTTATTTTTAAAAAAGTGATATCTAATATCTCTATGTTTAGACCTTTGAAGTGTACAGGATTTTTAGCTAATGCAATAACACCTTGATTACCAACATCCAAATTAGCAATTATTATGTACAACTTACCATCTGTCAACAATTTTGAATCACTTTAACACTTATATTTGCCGCTAATTTATATTTACTGTTAATATTATTAACACTAAGATCACTTGGAATTACATTATGATTACAATTAATCTTTTTAAATTCACTTAATATTTTTTCTTTATATTTTGAATGCTTCAAACTATGTAGGGAATTTACTTTTTATAGAAACCCTGAAGACTAAAATAAACAGTACTGTGACTGTCGCTCCGATGAAAAAGTAAATAAACCAAACTAGGTAATATATTAGCCAAAAAAAGGTAATCTAAATTAATAAAATCAAAAGAGTTACTCGCCAGAAAATTAAAAGCTTTAAAAGCCAACATAAACGTTGTTGAGATTTCCAAAACTTTTAAGTTTAGGAGATAGCGCCTTTTAAAGGTTAAAGTCTATATTTAAATTAAGGAATATTCAAAGGCAAATGGTACTTTTAAAAGAATATTGTTTCCTATTCAAATTCATGGGCATGAAAACTCAACTCCTTAAGCCACAAATTAGAACTGTTACGCTAGTCAAAGTATGTAAAAGTCAAACATTAAACCCTATAGAATGCCTAACAAGTCTACCCTATATCAAATAATCAAATATTAAACTAAGGCAAATTTTATCCTAGGCCAGCCGTCAAAGTTAAGAAAGTAAAGATCTAAATATTGTTTTCAAGAGTCTAATTTCATTCCCCAACACCCAAATAATAATCAACATAAAAAAAAGACCTTATATAATTAATACATTACGTTCTGGAAGATTTTACATCAACGTGAGGGAGATGTAATTGGGTATTTTTTTATACTCTCTCTTTACATTTTTGATATTTTCGTTAAGCGTGGAAAAAGCAGAATCACTACCATGTTAAAACATAGTCAACAACAAATTTTGATGATGCCATCCAAAAGGACCTCTAGCTTTAGGGCGTATTTATTTAATTATTTATAGGTTTTAATTTCTAATATGTTAATAATGTTCTTTTTCTTTTTTGACAAAAATATAATTCTTTAGTGGAATAAAGCCTTTAAATTAAAGGTCTTTTCATTATTCAAATTCACTTCAATTCATTCCACTAAAATGTAAAATTAAAATATATAAAAAAATCAAAATGGATAAATTCCTTAAACCAGAAAGGTTTAAAGCAAATCCAAATGGAAGTACCTCAGGAAGAGAATGGAATCACTGGTGCAGAACTTTTAAAATTTTCTCTCTGCCATTGAATCATATAACCCTAACAAACTAGATACTCTTATTAACTACATTGCTCCTACTGTTTATGAATACATATCTAGCTGTGAAACTTATGAAGAAGCTTTTGAGGTATTGACACAATTATTTGTAAAACCCAAAAATTATATTTTTGTTCTACATCAACTAGCCACTCGACGACAGCAAAGTGGAGAGAATTTAGATGAATTTTTGCAGGTCTTTAAACAATTAAGTATTGACTGCAACTTTAGAGCTATTAGTGCTGAGAAAAATAGAGGTGATGTCATTCGTGATGCATTCATAACTGGATTAAATTCTACCTACATTCGTCAGAGGTTGCTAGAGAATAAAACATTTGAGCTACAATCCGCATTCGAACAAGCTCGTGCTTTAGACATAGCCCAGCAAAATTCAAGTTCCTATTCTACTCCATATACACCTCTCTCAGCATCAGTTTCAGCTATTGAAAATTCTCTTGCAACCGATAATATTCCGAACAGTTCTACCGGAAAAACAGAGTTTTCTGCTGCAGCAACCAGACAACGTATTAAAATGTATAATCAGAAGTGCTATTTCTGTGGAAATAAGTTTCATCCGCGTCTTACTGTCCTGCACGAGATGTTGTTTGCAGAAAATGTCAAAAGAAGGGGCATTATGCTATTGTTTGTAGAAGTGAAGCCCAATTATCTGCTGCCACAGATTCTCTATTGGCATCTATTGTTGGTTCTTCAACCACGGCTTCAAGAGGGTTATCTAAATCTAAAGCTGAAATTATTATTGGAAATCATAGTGTTAATGTTTTCATTAACTCAGGTAGTAATCATAGTTATATAGGTGAGGATTTAGCAAATAGTCTGTCTCTGCCCATTGTTCCAAGGAGAGGTAAAGTGACAATGGCACAGTCTTCTCTGTCTTGTGAAACTGATGCCAAATTATCAGGTTATTGTTTTGTTAACTTTAAAATGCTGAATTATTATAAAAAAATAAAATTAGAAGTCGGGCCTAACTTGTGCAGTGAATACTGTTGTTCTGTGTCAACATGAGAGTGTTAATCTTCAGTTTGGAGGACAATTGCCTCCACTTAATATATGCAGTTTAAGTTCATACTCAGTATGCTCTCATCCTCTTTTTTTAAACCTCCTACCCAACTGCAAACCGATAGCTACAAAATCAAGACGTTACAATACCTCCGATTCTCAATTTATTAAGGCAGAAATTGAACGTTTGCTTCAAGAAGGAATTATTGAGCCACGTTTCTCACCATGGAGAGCTCAAGTAGTCGTTGTAAACAACAACAGTAATAAAAAAAGATTAGTAATTGATTATTCGCAGACAATTAATAGGCACACTCAACTAGACGCCTATCCTCTTCAGAGGATTGATGACTTTGTTAACACTATAGCTCATCATAAATATTTTAGTGTAATAGACTTAAAGAGTGCCTATCATCAAGTCCCTATACAAGAAAATGATAAACCATATACAGCTTTCGAAGCCTGTGGTAAACTCTATCAGTTTTGCAGAATACCCTTTGGTGTAACCAATGGAATTGCATGTTTTCAACGTATCATTCATGATTTTATTGAAAGTAATAAATTGCTTGGTGTATGTTCATATCTAGATGATTTGGTAATTTGTGAAAAAACGGAGGAGGAACACAATTTAAACTTGAATGGATTTCTTGAGGCTGCCAAAAGAAAAATCTTACTATTAATTATGAAAAATCAAAATTTTTCCTAACAGATATAAATTGGCTTGGCTGTAGCATTTCTCACAATGAAATAAAACTTGATCCAGAGAGATTGAGACCACTACTGGAACTTCCTTTGCTATCTGATGCTAAAACACTAAAAAGAGTTGTTAAATTGTTTTCCTACTATTCCAATTGTGTACCAAAGTTTTCTGAGAAGATACAATCACTGGTGCAAAGTAAACAGTTTCCCTTGCCGAAAGTTGCTCAAGATTCATTTGATATCCTCAAGCAGGAAATCTGTAGGGCTGTTGTCTGCTCAATCAATGAATCAATACCATTTGTTGTAGAAACTGATGATTCTGATTTTGCTATAGCGGCTGCTATAGCTAAGCCTGTTGCATTTTTTTCTAGGACCTTAAATAATCGTGAGCGAAAGCATTCTTCAGTGGAAAAGGAGGCATGTGCAATTTCTGAGGCCTTGCGTAAGTAGAAACATTATTTAATGGGACACCATTTTACTCTAGCTACTGATCAGAAATACGTTTCGTTTATGTTTGATGCCAAATTATCAGGAAAAATTAAGAATGAAAAGGTTATAAGATGGAGAATAGAATTGTCTCCGTATGATTTCGACATTATATACGTTGTCGGGAAGGATAATATACCAGCTGATACTTTGTCAAGATCTTTACGTGCCCCTGTAGATGGGACAGACTCTTTGTTGCAACTTCATAACTATTTGTGTCATCCCGGAGTTACTAGAATGCCTCACTTCATTGTGATCTAGCTCCGTGTGGTAATCAAAATACAAATGATCCCTACCCTGATCATTCTGAAAACATAAATAGTGATGAGGGTTGTGGAAGCAATGATGATTCAGGAGCTGAGACTGACCACAACATTCCTTTAGAAGCTACACCATCAGAGATTAGTATTCCTACAAAGGAAGAGATTACTCAGAACTCTCCAGAATTAAGAAGGTCGAGTCGAGTTTGCAAACCAGTACAGCGTCTGAACTTGTAAGAAAATAAGCCCCTGAAATTGATAAAATTAAAATTGCTAGAAGGAGTGAATGTAGTGATAATTATTTATAGGTTTTAATTTCTAATATGTTATTAATGTTCTTTTTTCTTCTTTTAATTTCCAGACATTTAAAATAATTCTTTAGTGGAATAAAGCCTGTGGCCGGAGCTCTCCACGTTTTTGATCTACTGTGATTTTTATACTGTGGCTTTTTCGTACAGTATTTCTTCCTGCTCGAGTAGAGAGCAATATAACTTTTCAAAACAATCGGTGGAGACTGGAGCTTGGATGAGTAGGGCAGTGCTGTGTGATACTAAGCTTTAAAAATATTTTTGAAATTAGAAAAAAAAAAAACTAATAATTGGTGGATAATTATATTATAGTGACTAAAGATTGGTACAAAGTTGCGCTATTTTCAAAAAGCTTTTTGATAAAGCTTTTCTTTATAGATAACGATGAGTGATGTAGCTGCGGATAGGCTGCAGGGACATATTCCCGTAGAGCATAATGTAACTGTAAATGAGGATATGGACACCAGCTCTTGGACAGAAGTTGGGAAACGTAAGAGATCTTTAAATATAGAAGATGAAGACCGCTCAGTAATTAGGTCAAGGAGACCTGCTGGAACTGCCCTAATTCAAGGACCATCACGTGTGTCGCCTGAGTTAGGCCTTCCTTCAGGTTCCAAAGATGTGATCCCACCGATAGGTAGGGGGAACACCGTAATCATAATAAAATCTACAGAGAATAAAGAAATATTTACTAAGCCAAGCAAAGTGACTACACTACTTAATAACTCTCCATTTGGCAAATACATCATTGAAGATTCAGTTTTCATGCTAGGACGTGGAGTGGGTTGCAAATTTGAAATTTTGGATTTACATAAACTTGAAGTAGACTTATCCGATATCAAGAAACTAGGATCTTATGATGTCCGCTGTTGGGTACCTAAATCTGTTCATGAGGACCCGCTCCATATTCATTACGGTAAAATAGGCCCTATTGATGTGGAAGAAGAAATCAGTGATATCAAAAAGAGTATTCGAATTATTGGAAATAATAGTGCAGTAATTATGGATGTTCTTAGAGTACCTTCTAGAAAAGAAAATGAAAAAGGTCAGTTTACTGAGGTCCCTTCTCAAATAGTAAAAATAAAATTTCGGGGTGACCTCCCTCATCGAGTAGCTATAGGCCACTCAGTTTAACAAGTATCTCCCTGGATTCCAAAAGTTGCAGGATGTTTTAATTGTTGGAGGTTAGGTCATGGTCAACTCTCGTGCAAAGCAACAGTACGATGTGCCAGGTGTAGTCATAATCATAAAGCTGAGGGTTGTATTAATGATCCTTTTTGCTACTTCTGTGGTGGCTCTCATGCCATCAGATATAACAAATGCCCTGTCTTTCAAAAAGCTTTAAAGATATCCAGAGAGCATGCTGGGGAAATAGAGGGTGCAAAAACTCCTCTCACTTTAGAACTACAAAAATTAAACCCTAAAGAAAAACAGACTCCTCAAATTACTAGGCCATTAACTAAACAGTCTCTTAGTCAAAGTAAGGTAAACCATCCCTCCACCAAGCCTGGAACCTCAAAGATGACTTTTGCAGAGGTTCTTGCTGACTTGAGTGATACGGACTTGGAGAGCTCTGATGAAGAAGACACGCAGAGTGAAACAAGTAATTTGTCAAAGAATGTTCATAATACTACAAAGAGTAAAAAAAGGGGTCAGAATAATTCCAGG